>KZ807111.1:428892-433892 GCA_000696205.2 Oncopeltus fasciatus
AAAAAAAAAAAATTTAATTTCTCTTGATATTTCTGTTTATATCAGCCCCTATCAATAACAATTTAAGGATATTCTTTTTAATTTAAATGCGAAATACAAAAAATCATTTAAAAAAACTAATAATTTTGGCTCTTAAGCAGTAAAATTAAAATTTACGATACAAGTCAATCCTACTATTAAATGCAGAAATATCTGTGTAACTCCTAAATAATTGTTTTATCACTAAGCAAGCCTTAGTTGAGTATTAATAATCAAATATTATTATTACACTCGCCAAATCGGAAAAACCCTATACTCTTTTTCGTCCGATTTCGCTTAGTAACGAAATTTGACATTAATTTAAGATTAAAAGCAACAAACCATATTTATATTTGATAAACTTATTGCAACCTCTAGGCTGTAAATTTAAAAATTTATAGTTCAAGTAAACCCCCAATTTCGGTGGATAAATCTTATAATATATCTTTCATCAATTAAAAAAAAAAAAAAAAAAAAAAAAAAATACCTGTGTTAAACATCATTGGACTAAACTAAATATTACGACCCCGATACAAAGAAATTACGTACTCTTGACATTTCAGGCACTCTAATTCAGCCTTTAGCTTGTCCATTTAGCAGCTACCCGTCATAAAACTGAACGCAACTGTGGCCTGTAGAGTGCAACCACGCGCACGCACGCACGCACACACACGCACGCACGCACACACACACACACACACACACACACACACACACACACACACACACACACNTTTTTTTATAAATTTTATAAAAGCCAGGGTTGTGTGACCCGAATGGATCCCATGAATTACTCTGGCGCCACAATTCAATTTTTTTTTTTAAATTATTAAGTTCAGGTCTTGAGAAGGGGTTTTATTTAAGATGTATCCTTAGTTCGCTTATGTACCTCACGAGGCTCTCTTTATATTTTACATATTTATTTTCTCGGTATTTTGACAATTAAAATTCCTAATTTTCAAAAGATAATACTTAATAATAATTATCAATCCTACTAGAAATTATTAGTATTTTTTTTCTTATAAGATAAATCCACGCCGGTACAACGTGGTACCGTAAGCATATGGTGTAAATATAAGTAAAAAAAAGAATAAAATTAGAATTATGGGCATGTGAGTGAAGGCACAGCCAGTAGTGGCCTCCAAAGAGAAGCTAAAAATATCATCCGTTCAACATATATGTATATGTTTCCGTATATGTATGCTTATATGTATATGTGCTGTAGAGTTCGCAGTCTTTAAAAGTATTGTAAAAGATTGTTTTTAGAAATCGTTTGATGAGTTCGTTATTGGCAGAATTCGGTTGATGGGGACCAAATTAGTTAGATAGAGAATAAATTAAAAAATTGCCAATATTTTCTTTAATGTTCCGAAACACAGGATTTTCGTAATGATGACAAATTTTCCATGTTTCATTACAAATCAGACAATATGAGGAAATTTAAGTTACTGAGAGAAAATATCCATGAGTATAAAATTTAAAATTATTAAAGTAGCTTTAGATCGGCCGGTATGGAAGAGAGGGGGGTGTACTCACTCATCAGTTATACTCGTAAATTTATTTCTTATTTAGTATTTTTCGTAAAAATATTCTATAAAAGTATTTTTAGTATTATAGAATTAAATTTTTCAACTATTTTGTTCTAAAAACTTTATCTTATCTCAAATATCAGCAAAGATATTAGGATTATATTTTTTTTTAATCTCCCAAAACCCCCTCCACAGTCCCTCATGTGAGTTCAATTAAAAATTAATTTTTTTAAGGATTTGCCATGAAAAGTGTTAGTGCTAAATTTAGTTTCCATATTTTAAAATATATGCTTTAGTTCATACTATTAGCTCTGTTGCAATAAAAATTACAATAAATAAGTTTCTGCCTTATAAATTAGTAACAATTATATTAATTATACTCTACTGAAGCCGTGGAATGTTTAATATGGGTATGTTTTTGTAAACTTGCTTGTGCATAAATAATAAAGTTGAAAAATATTTAAATTTATATTATAAAGTTTATACATTGTTGTTAAAACATACAATTATATATATATGATTAATATCTCGATACATCCACCTACATGTACGGTACATTTTGCTGTATACAACATGTACATACGTATATAAATATGTGTGTGTGTATTTTTATGTGGTAAATTTATTTTTTGATGTATTGCATATGTATATTCATTCGTTTTGTTATGCATATGTGAGAAAAATATAACTTTCTCTATTACTAGATTGTCCATGACAGACCATGAATAGCCTTACATATTAATCTGAACATATTACACAATAATGGCTATTGTCTATCTATTAATCTATAAGTATAATATTTTTAATTTCTTATTTATCATTGGTTGTAAATAATAAATTTATTTTTTATTTTTCACTAGTAGTAGCCGCTTCTGATTATTTTCATAGTGAATTTTGAAAGTAATAATTTAAAAAAAAAAAAAGATATAATTGTAAACGGTCTCTAAAAATGGCTGTAATTTGATCGATGCATATGTAATGAGTATGTAATTATCTATTGGTGATAGGAAGTGTGGAGTAGATTGAGTTTATTCCTAAAGAGTAAAACTTCAATAAACCAATAATAATAGTCTGCAATGTTGATTGGTAATTACTAGATTACTGGGAAGACGATCGACCAACATTTCCTGGGAGTTGGAGTGTACGCCGACTCGTTTTCCACAGGGGTGCAAAATTAATGTGATCGAGCCAGGGCCTATCTTTCAAATTAGTGGCCGTAGATAGGCACTATACCATTTAATGTACAAGTGACAATAAGATAAAATGCTGCGTTTTGGTGTTATCGCATATGATTCAGCCGTGAGGAACAGAAAAAGTATGTCACAGCGCGAAAATGTCTTTCATTCATAAATCTTTATTCATTTATTGTGGCAAAAAAAAAAAAAGGCCTTCGTGCAGGAACTGCATATAATAAATCTGATAATAAAAAGATAGATTTTTGTTTATTATGCACTTGTGAGCATATGCATGAAAAAAGATTACATGTGAATAATTTTTATAGGAACATGGAAAACACAATGATAAGAAATATGGCTTTGACTTATAAGTATATATAATTTATAAATGTATAATCTGACCCATATATTATATAATAAACTTCCAGGTAGCAAATATTCAAACCTCCACAGTCAAACTGGAAAATATGTTTTTCCACAAATAGGTTATCGATACATTTATAAATACAAAGATATCGATACAGAGAAGAACAAAAATGCTTCTATATTTATATTGTTGACACTGCAAGCATAGTTTTTTTTTATAAATTTTGTTTTTAAAATTATTTTTAAATATAATTTTTGTACTTGCTATTTTAGAGAACGTTGTTGTATATGCTACAATTTATGTTTTGCCCAAGTCTGTAATGACAAAAGACTTGAAATTCTTAACATACAAATTGGTTCAAAATTTGAGCAATTACTGGTCACTTCAGTTGCCTGGAATAATTTCTGGTACACTAGGACTCTATTTCGAATCATTTAAGTTTAATCGATATCTGTAAATCCTAAAATTATTCTTTAATTAATAAACAAATCTTTGTGGAGTCTCATTAATATAAACTAAAAATCATTTATAAAAANATTAATAATAAACGCCCTCTGTATCGAGAAAACAAAATTGTCAACAAAAAAAAACTAAGTAATATTACCGCCATTAAGGGGATAAGAGTTTCGGCAAACTACATTAAGGTTTTTTCGGAGGATACTCAAAAAATATTGTCAAGAAACAACAATATACTTTGCCCTCTTAACGACTAAAATAAAAAAATAATTTAAAGAAAACAATATGACATGACTCTCTCTCTCTCTCTCTAAAAAAAAAAAAAAAAAGTTTAAGCACAAAAATTTTACTGGCGTTAATGGCCATCCGACTGCCACGCCATTTAAAAACAAACAATTATAAAAATTATTTATTAATAACACAGTGTAGAATTTCATAAAGACTTTAGAATTTTTTGAAGGAAAGATCAGAGGAAACCCTCATTCTTCTTACTTACAATTTTAAGTATATTACAAAATATGCATTTTCCGCAAAAATATAACCTTAATGAATGTACTTCGATCATGGAATTACAATATCAATCTTTTCTATTAACACCTCCACCCTCCGCCCGATCCGAATTCTGCCCATTAGAACTTATTTAACGGTTTCCAATAGGAAGTCTAAATCCCGAAGTTGGTTTCTATATTTTAAAAGTACGACGGCCCACCTAACACACCACAAACCTAACACATTAAGTTAAAAGTTCTGAAATATTTTCCTAAAAATTGTTTTTCCGTATAAAGTTTTTAGAATATAAATAATTGAAAAATAAATTTCTTATGTATTATAACTTTTGCGAATAACGAAAGTATGGATGTTTAAACAATTAATGAGAGGGAATAGAATAAAAAATCTAACTGTCCCAGCCAGGAACAGTTAGATTCCTGGCTGGGACAGTTAGATTTTTTATTCTATTCCCTCTCATTAATTGTTTAAAATTTTCGTGGGATAAAAAACCACAACCAAATAAAATATTTATCCCTTATCTTCTCTTCGATAAAAATAAAAAGCGGATTCATAGTTCGCTGCTTAGTGATTTATAGGCACTTTGATTGAAATGGGTCAAAGCCATAACCTATACATATATGGAGCTGAGATTATATGTAAACAAGATATGGCATGATTTTGTTTTTTTCCTATTTGTTTTTACAAAAACGCTCATATATGCACTCATAAAGTTATCTTTGTTTTAACAGTCCGGTTCTAAAAGTTAATGTTAAATGAACCTTCGTTGTATATCTTTATCACAGCCTGACACACAGAGCTATCTCTTGGTCAAAGAGAGAAACTCACGTTTCGAACTTTCCCCACCTTGCAAACGAAGCGGAATCGTACCACGCAATCTCGAGTTCATGTAAGTTGGAGATAGACATATGAATGTAGTGGCAATGTTCGCTACCCAGTTCTATATTT
>KZ807111.1:438892-445854 GCA_000696205.2 Oncopeltus fasciatus
AAGAGTAAGTAATATGCATGAATCAAGTAATTGACAACATGCCTCAACTAAAATAATGTGGTGGCGTTATTTCGCCTTCAATGAGATTGATAGCTCTATATCTAGATAGTATTCGATCGAATGAAAGTTCTTAGTTCTAAGCGACATTATATTATTTTATTTTATTTTATTTTATTTTTTACTTAAGGATGAAGGATTTTTTTTTTTGGAAAAGCCACGAAACTGGTTTGAATAAATAAGCATTATTTTCGGCTTCGCGGGTCGGAAGAATCAGGAGCATTCTCCAGAAGAACAGTGCGGCAGCTGTTGGCAGAAGGGACGTGGAGACGAAACACATGCCGGCGAGAGCACCTGGAAGACAAGTCTACAAAAACCCTTCCCAGAACTCCACTTGGGTCCGGAGGATAATGAAGTCTGCTCCAGCTGACCTCTCGGGGCCAGCTGGTCCTCCTCTACACGTGGAGAATACTCCCATCAATTTCAGAGTGGAGGGGACAAGAAAAGATTGCCTATCTTGACAGGTATTTCCATTTCAAGTCAGCACACTTCGTTGAATTCAGCTCCCTCGACTATGGGATAAAACCATTCAGTAATAAATAAATATCTTTCAACTTTTTACATTCGGTCAACGATTGAAAACTACTATAAGTAGATAGTTTTAGATTCTCCTGTGTCGGAACTGGTCTCTTAAGAGAACTCCCTATTTGTTTCCATCTCTTCGACAAAGCCCTTATTGCTTACCTCAGCCTCATCTCATGTTCTTTGATAAGTGAGTGCCTATTACTCCACAGCACTGCAAAGGATATGAGTGTTGTATTGATTGATTACTTAAATGAAATTAAATGTTACTAGGAAAGCCACGCCTCCAGGAATGAAGAGCTCTTGGGTTGCAGAAAATAAACATTTACAAAAATAATTAAAAGCTAGAAAAACAGCAGGACTCATCTATTAGACTTTAGTGAGAGAAATTCTGCAGGAGACTGCTACCAACTCCTGCTGTTTTTCTAGCTTTTAATTCTTTTTGTAAATGTTTATTTTCTGCAACCAGAAAACTCTTCAATCCCGAAGGCATGGCTTTCCTAGTAACATTTAATTTAATTTACTACTAATACCTAACCAGCAGAGACCAAAGAGATTTCCAATATAGTTGATTTCGTGAAAGATGATCATTCTGGATGATCAATGGAACTCCCTAAATAAGACTAATATCAACCTATAGTATAGAATTGTGGAGCGCAGTCAAACCTTCCAACGTCCTTAAAATCCAGTCATTCCAAACCAAAAGTCTTCGTACAACAGTTAATACTCCATATTATGATTCAAATTAGATCATTCATAAAAACCTTAATTCTATATCACTGGATTTTAAGGATTTTGGAAGGTTTAGCTGCGCTTAGTAGATCCAGATGTGTATATAGTTGGTTTGTTTTTGGGTAGAGAGTTTTGAACGGCGCTCGAATAACGATTTTAAAGTTCCTGTCTTTTAATTTTGTATTTATGATCCACTTGAGTCGCGTGCCCAAGTGAAAGTCAAAATATTGCACAGAATCTAAGTTAGTAATAATAATGTCGTTTAAATAGATCCTTTCTTCTGTCTTTTTACGCAAAGCAAAAATTACATGAACGCATATATTTTCATTTATAAATATTTTATTTGGTTGTGGTTTTTTATCCCACGTAAATTTTAAACAATTAATGAGAGGGAACAGAATAAAAAATCTAACTGTCCCAGCCAAGAATCGAACCTGGATCTCCTGCTATCCGGGCCGGTATGCTAAACCATTACAACACAAGGACTAGCTAGTTATCTCATTAAATTCCCTCTACACTAGCGAGAGCCTAACTTACGAGAAGTCGACAAAAGTATGACAATGTCAGCTACTTCGAGTTTAAGACGGATATTTAACTCTACAAGAGGAGATATTATTAGAACATTATCTTCACGGATATCAAGCTAGTCAAGTTGGTACTATGACGCGTCTTATGAAGTACTATTACTGGTCATAATCGATGCTACATGGAAAAACTATTTCCCGTTAAAAATTATATATATATATATATATACCTATAAATCCTAAACCTTCAAATCCTAACTATTTCAGCAGCTCNATCATCGTGTGTCCTTTTAGCAATTTCAGTCGTTAATGAGTCCTTCAAAGTTTTATAAAAAATAAGCTTAAATAAACCCTGATTTTGATTATTTATTTTAATTTTAATTTTAGATGAACAGTGTTTTAAAATATTACGCCGCCAACAGGAAACCTGCTAGAAATATGTGATTTCCCATGCGTATCGCAACTTCACCGCATTTTTCAGTATTTGTACACTTATGGAGGAGGCTCAGAATATACCGTCTTGAAACGTCACGGGAATTATTTGTTTTGAGGCACACAGCTGTTTGTTGTTCACCCGGTGCCGTAAGACGTAGGTATATTCCTGAATCTTCCACAATCAGCTGTTTGTGAATCAGCTCTGTAGTCTTATTCAGCGGTGAGGAAACGGGACAACAAACAAACAAGTGTGATCGGATGATATCATCAATCATATTATATTTGACAGTCACTGGTAACACGGCAACACACACTTCAACGAGAAAATTTACTGAAACTGATTTTAAGTTTTAAATAATATTTACTTGAAATGACTCTTCGCGGACACGCTGTACACCTCTCTACATCTAAAATAATAAGAGTATTTCTTGAAATCGAAGTTCAAAGTGTTCTTGTAAATTTAAATTGCTAAACATTGTATCCATAAGTAACTTTTTGAATACTCATTCTAAGTATATAATTATTTTTACATCACTTTCATATAAAGTATACTATTCACACAGCTATTAAGAAGTAACTAAGTAAGAAGTAAAAAAATGCTTTGTTAGAAGTTTGGAAGCTTGAGTTAAATGAGAAAATCTGAAAATATAATCCGTTTATAATTTTCTAAGTATATATTTACACAAACACACACCTGTACTAGAACTAGTGCCCACAAGCTCACAATTTTTTTATGTTAAAGAAATGAAAATCATTATAAGAGCTTCTTTTAACAGATCGCTAAGTTATTTAATGAAATCAACTGAGAAAGATCAGGGATTAAAGGAATAACCAAATTTGAAATTTATTAAAACCCTCATTATTATTACTTTTACATACAACCTTTTGTCGTTTATGTACTAGTAAGGGTTTAAACTAAAATGTCTGTCAATACAGGAGCTGCACTATCAAATTCCCCATGCTCCATTAAAGAAATAAGCATATAAAAGTAAATGAGGAATTATATCTCCTTTTGGATTTAATTCCTCATTATACGGAGCAAAAAAGCTCTGACAACAAAGCTTTGCTGGTCGAGAGGGAAGAGAAGGGGAAGCGCTCAGGCAGAATTGATACCCTTGTAAATATATATATATATATATAGTAGAAATATGGTAACTTACTTGAGATAAAATAAACTCTGCTAGGACTACTTCTTATTTCATTTACCCACACACACATGGTGACTCAAATTTATTGTAAGCAACAGAGAAATCCTCTATAATATCGCTTTATATATCATATAATTTATAGTCATTATAAATTAACATATTAAGAATAATGTTAAAGAATTTTATAACAAGATAGAGACCCAACTCTCCACTTGTGATCGGTTTAAGTCGGTTTTTACCATTCTAACTTTTCTACCTATAGACTTTGGCGGAAATATGCATGTTAAAAATTATTACTAAGCGTTAGCCTCCTTTCAACCACTTAGATTCATGGAAGGAGGGGATATCTAAAGGTCGTCATCCCATTCTAAACATCCATGGCGCAGGACAAACTTTTATTTATAGATAAGAGCTTGCCCTGGGCAGGATTTGAACCCGCAGCCCCAGGATTACTAGACTCGAACGTATCCCATAATCAACCCTGGTGCCCCATTAATATACAATTTTAAATTTACTTATTAAAGTCTATTTTAATGAAACGAAGCTTATTTACTTGGTAAACACGTCACGCAGGACACGAGTGAAAGGTTTTCAATATCTTATCCTTCATATAAAATAAATTTCTAGTTTATTAATTTGAAGCGATACGATGTAGGACCTTCGAGTTGTGGTCCGACAGGTATATTTCATACCGCCTTTTTCTTAAGTAAACGCTATAAATTTTCCAGTCTGATGATTTTTCTCTCGGGGAAACGGTAATGTCTGCCAAGGTCTGGAACCGTTCCATTTCCAGTCAGTGCACGTCTCCCCGCAACCTGTCAGCGTCCATCAAGCGCTCCCTATGCGATTCAAATCTAACACTCCTCTTGTTTCCGTCTCATTCTCCTGTCCCGGCGTCTGTCAGTAAATAGACATCCACTCCTTTATATTCAAATTTTCCAGAGTGGGAGGTGAGGAACCAGCAATCTCCATCTAACCAGAATGGAACATCATTTTTCTAATTGTCCTTCTCATTAATCTCTAACTGCTGATTAAAGTAATCATTGATAATCCTTACGACTTCTCTATAAAACTTTAATTGAACAGAGAAAATCGATAATAAAATATTTATTACTGTAAGAAGTAATTAATACATAAATACTTCGATTAATTTCGATTAATCATAAAGTTCCATGTGTTTTCTCTCGGCCCATATCGTCTTCCTTTTTAATCGAGGGTAAGCAATGCTAGTAAGAAAAACTATGGATAGACTGGAGAAGACTAGGGCGGAAAGACTAGAGTGGGTCAGGCTATAGTAGACTGGGGTAGATTTACGAGGGTAAACTGTAGTAGAAATACAAGCAATGGGTGAACTGTAGTAGGCTAGGGCGGAAGGAAGGACTAGAGTAGGTCAGAGTATGTTAGACTGGGGTAGAATTACGAGGTTAAACTGTAGTAGAAATAGAAGCAATAGGTGTACTGAAGTAGACTAGGGTGTAAGGAAGGACTAGAGTGGGTCAGAGTATGTTTGACTGGGGTAGAATTACGAGGGTAAACTGTAGTAGAAATAGAAGCAATGGGTGTACTGTAGTAGACTAGGATGGAAGGTAGGACTTGAGGGGGTCAGAGTATGTTAGACTGGGGTAGAATTACGAGGATAAACTGTAGTAGAAATAGAAGCAATGGGTGTACTGGGGTATATTGCGATAGGCTATTACGGACAAGGAGAGACTGCGATTGACAAGGGAGACTACGGTAGTGGACTCCCGTCTCCAATCTGGAGATTGGAAAGACAGAGGTGGAATAGATGACAATTGTATATCATTAAATAATATGAACTTTTTCTTTTGAAATTTCTCCATTTTTGTAAATTTGTATGATGATTGCATATTAGGATATGACGATCGGCTCCAAAATAAATGAAATGGAACAGCCTGAAGGTGAAAGTACTGGTACAGGTCGAAGTACTACTTTATTAGCAATAACAACATTATAATCAATTGATAAAAATAAATATTCATAGTGCTAAATACACCAAAATAAATAATTAACAATCATATATTGTTATTTCTTAATTAACTTATTTTAAGAGTTTATTATTTTTAAATGTTATATCGGCTCGGTTTGGTACTTACTGGGTCTACGTATATATTCAACTAGACGAAAGACCGTGGGAAGTTTATCGACATATTTGAAGTTACGTCAGAGAATGGTACCCACAAGTCGAGGCACTTCTCCAGATCGCCGGAGGACCCAGATGGTCGGTGTGGATCTAGCCGCGTTTCGCAAGCGTACGAGACTGGAGATGCGTGCATACCTCTCCGCGTCGGAACCGCCTGAAGGGGCATGCACGCAGAGGCCGTTAGGAATTCTTGCGACACTAATACAAAGAGGTGGCTGCACCTTACGGCAGGTGCCTTCAGAAAGGAAGGCTAAAGTACTACATGTTTAGTACACAGGCCTCCTCCCGCGAGATCACCTCCTAAGTGTAAGTAAACAAACTTTAACAAAGAACTTTTTAAACGTTTTTTTATTTATATATTATCTAAGAGCAATTTAAAAAAAAAAAAGTACTACGAGTATTTTTTTATACATGACTTAGGCGGTTGAGTGACTTTAATTATCGCGACTTGTTTTTAATACAAATGTGTATAATATTTAAGGAATTGTCTTGTATCTGTATTGACAGCATAAGAAAATGTAGGCTTGTAGACCTTAACCTAGTTGGAATTAATACTAACGAGTTTAGTGATAATTAGTGAATTCAGTTAGACTAGAGTAGGTGACCGAAGTGGAGACCAAAACGAAATGGAAATCACAGAGTGAACGGTCTTATCTAATGGAGTAAATGCACCCCCTCCCATCCACCGAAAAAAGTCATTCTTGCATAAAAAAAAACAAAAAAAAAAAATATAAAAATAAAGCTAAATAAAATTAAAAAGAAACATAAAGTTTCGAGGGTTAATTTATTATTAATTAAAAGGACGAAAGTGAAAATTCGTCTATATCTATCTATACCTGTTGAAACATTACGTTAATTGTTACTAAACAATTAGGGAACGCTATAGCTAATAAAATACAATTCTTACATTTAATAAATTTATTTTTGTGGTATTTGATCCCATGTAAATTTTAACAATTTTTAGTGCAAGGGAACAGAATGAAAAATCTAACTATCCCAGCATGGACTCGAACCTGGATCCCCTGCTATCCGGGCCGGTGCATTTACCACTCATGCTACCGGGACAAGTCTGATAAGTTATTAAATCCTGCGCACTAGTGTCGAGAGTCTAAAATGTTTAAATTTAAGTGGGATCAAATACCACAAAAAAATAACATTGATTAATTACCATTTCATCTTCCGGGTTGGACCGAGTCAAATTGTTCTTATTTACCGAGCTTTCGCACATCATGTGATGGCTTCTTCAGGGCTGAAAAGAGAATGAGTGTTGTAAAAGAGAGTAAACCTCTCTAATCATCAAGTAATCCTCTCTTTTACAACTCTCATTCTCTTTTCAGCCCTGAAGAAGCCATCACATGATGTGCGAAAGCTCGGCAAATAACA
>KZ807111.1:464357-474553 GCA_000696205.2 Oncopeltus fasciatus
CTGCCGCCTTCTTCCTGGGTACTTGTATATATATATATAAGCCAAAATCTATATATTGGCAAAATAAGGCAGGAGTCTGTTACAATCTCACAATCGATAGCAATAAATTACCTCTTATCTCTAAACATGGTATTTATTGGGTAAATAATCTAAAAGGTTATTTCACTACCAATAAATATATAACTATCATACCTTCTATTATCCGTCTTCATTGGTTTCTGCAAACCATCCTCCGTTGGCGAGCGCTTTCGGACATTGTCCATCTTCTTGATGTGACAGTGAACACATGTATTCGGCCAAGAAGATGGACAATGGCCGAAATCGATCGCCAACGGAGGATGGTTTGCAGAAACCAATGAAGACGGATAATAGAAGGTATGATGGTATTTATTGATTAATGCTAGCTTGCTCTGTCGAATATCTGCATTTGTTAAAAAACTTTTTTTTTTTTAAGTGTTAGCCTCCATTTCAGCAACTTAGGGTCATAGATGGAGAGGCTATCTACAGTTTTCCACCCCATTCTAAACATCCATAGCTCAGGACAAGGTTTTAATTCGATGAAAGCTTGGTATTGAACCAAATGCTCCAGGATTTAGTGAGACGAACGGATCCTAGAACGCTAACCTGGTACCTCTACGATAATATTCATCAAAAATGCTCCTAAACTATTAAAATCAGAAGCCTGTCATCTGGTTTTGTTGTACTGTATATAAATAAAATCCAGCAAAATAAAGTTATTTGCCATTTTTAGCAAATTTCCCGAAAAAAAATTAAGCTTTTTACTTTATTTTTATCGAGTTTAGAGGAATAAATAAATCAAGAAGAATTTAAGCTTATTTACTTACAAAAATAATTTGATCATCTATTTGGCGATTGGCTAGTTTGACCCTATTAAATTGCACTAGGAATCTGTGGTCGATCATGCATTATCGCTGACGGGAAAGATTTACTGTCAAAAGAGACTCATTCACCCCTGAGATAACCTTACGTACTACTTACAAAATTTAAAATTCCAATGAATAAAGGTTCGAAGAAAACATTTTGATAAGAATGTAGCCTTAATGAGATCTTACTGAATTTATACGGGGATCACATAAACTATTATCATTAAATGAAATTATTTTTAACCACCATTTAAGGGTGTCCTGGTAGATTTTGATTGACCAATGTTATTCGCTTTGCTTATAAAGAAACTTTAAATGCAATTTTATTGTTATAAGGAATATATTTATATTAAGTACAAAACATTAGAATGCAGCTGAGTTAAGCGGTCCTACTTGACCTATTGTTTTCATTTTTTTTTTTTTTTTTTCCAACTTGTAAGATCAAATAATTCGCTTAGTTTTATTTTAAAAACACCAACAGACTTGGAACATAAGCATTATACAAACTACTGAATAATAATTGTTCCCCATAAAATCCTGCTCGTTCAGATGAGCCGACATATGACGTAATATAGCACTTCTTAACCTATTTTACAACGCAACCAGTTCTATTACGGATTGATGAGTATGAAGGAGCAAAAAAATGAATTTTTCTAAATGATTTTTTATTTTATAAATACTGATTTCAGTTGTGGTATTTAATCTTACGTTACTTTTATACAAGAAATGCAAAGGAATAGAATAAAAAAAAATCTTACTAAAAAGTGCATAGTAAAGTGCGGGGGGAAGAAGGAGTCATTTGGCTAGCCTCGGTGGTGTAAAGGCCCAGGGGGTTCGTGTCCCGGCTAAGTTACTAAGATTTTTTTTATTCTATTACCTTGCTTTTCTTGTATATTTTTATATTTAATTATTCTCATTGGACCCAATATAAACATAGCTTGATAATGAAAAAGTTAACAATATATTTATATACTTGTCTGAATGCGGATTAGCACCTGTAATTTATAAAATTTATGAGAATTTAATAACTTATCAGACTTGTCCTGGTAGCATAATTGGTAAATGCGCCGGTCCGGATAGCATGAGATCCAGGTTCGAGTCCTGGCTGGGGCAGTTAGATTTTTTATTCTGTTCCCTTGCACTAAAAATTGTTGTAATTTATGAAGTGTATAAATATACGATTTGATAATTTAGCTTCTATCTACAAACCACTGTATTGTAAAGGATTGTTAAAATGATAAATTAGGAGTAGGGGAAAGGTAGGACACAAAAATACCAAGAGAAGAGTTCTGCCCTTCCCGCAAACAAAATTTATTTCAGAGGGGTCTTTTTACTGCAATCAAAAATTTAGAATATGCTGGCTTGAAAACCGTTATGTTGACGTTATCAAGGGTAGTTACAGTAATAACAAATAGTGGTGTCTCCCAATTTCCCCGAAAAGCAAAATTTGTCACATTAATTCACATTAGAAATATTTAAGCCTAAAATATTATCATGATTGCCTTTCCTTACAAGTCTGACTAAAGTTAATACATTAAAAAAATTATAGGATTGTGTGTGTGTGTGTGTGTGTGTGTGTGTGCGTGCGTGCGTGCGTGCGTGCGTGCGTGCGTGCGTGCGTGCGTGCGTGCGTGCGTGCGTGCGTGCGTGCGTGCGTGCGTGCGTGCGTGCGTGCGTGCGTGCGTGTGTGTGTTTGTAAGCGATCTACTATCCGCAATTTTAGAAGAAAACAAAATCATGCTTTAAGGTTCTTTTGGCAAACCGTTGTGATTCTATGAAGAAAATTTAAAATTCTTCTATTAAGAAATAAAATTATATAATGGCCGTGATAAGAGAATTAAATAACAATAAGCGATTCGTAATTGACATGATTTCTGATCATATAGATATTTTAGTTAACGAGACTGTACTGGTGAATAGGAAATGAAAATTATTTCTGAAAATAAACATGAAGTCCTAAACATTCTAAAAAATACTTTAAATTATATAAGTTGTTGAATAAGTGTACAAGCCAGTTGTCGTATAACATCTTTAGAAAGAGATGATCTGTCATAATTGTGTCATAGCGTAAAATAATAACCACAAATTCCCCATCACATTTAATAAATACTACCCCATTCAAAAGTAGAATTTGAGATAAACATTATTTAATCTTTAAAATTAGTAAATAAAAATAAAATTAATTTTTAAAATTTAGATTACTGAATATTTATTTCAAAGTCATGCCTATAGATTCTTTGAGATTACATTGAATATACATACTTATGCATATATCCGTATTCCTATGTGTTTGTTTGTGTGTGTGTGTGTGTGTGTACATACACATGGGGAGATTGATTATTGATTATCAAAACATCCCTTAGACTGTAATTTTTTTTTTTTTTTTTTTCTTTTTTTTAAATGTCGGTTTGACTTTGTCCTATCTTCTTGGCATAGACCACCACCATGGCTGCCAGCTTCGATGGTCTGGCCGGTTGGCGCTTACTTGTAGACCATCCTCCAGAAGCAAGGCCTTCATGGTGTCTCATATACTAGGCACAACCTGAGGACGGACGGCCCCCATCTGCCGCCTTCTTCCTGGGTACTTGCATTAGTTAACATGCCAGAAAAAAAAAATTGTATTCTCGAAAAAATGGTGGATTTTTTCGACCTTTTGGGACCTTCTTATTAAACTTTTCTCGCGCACCTCACTCTGGAATTTCTAAAAGATAACGATGAAGTCCGAAACATTATGAATAAATTTCTATTTTATGGAGTCTAAAGGATTTTACCTGTACCTTAATGTTTGATTTAAAATAAGTACCCTTCACCTTGCTTAGCAGGCACTAAAATGCAATAAAGTCCATAAAGCAAAGGAGAATGGGTTAATGGTACTGGAGTGTTCTACGCGGAAGAGGAGGTATTCTCCCTCCAGTTTCCTTAATGATGAGTTGGGAAATCCACGGATGTACACGTCAGACGGCGATAGAGGCGAGTGCGGACCAGACTGCCTGGAGTCTTGCGGGCGCAATGTGACCAGACTGCCTGGGCCGTGGTCCTTGCCCGGAGACATGACTAAACACCCCGCCTAGGCGGTCGTCGCCGCAAGTCAACAGTGAGTCACTGCCCGCTTTCAATGGAGTGAGAGGGCCTCTTGACATCCTTCCCTCTCTATCTCTCGTCGCAGTCAGGAGTAAACAAAGTGGAGAACTTTGCTGAATAATGTTTATTGATGCACTTGGCATAAAGGCAAGGGGAATGTCATAAAACAATATGGACAATACCTGCATACAATTTCATAACCCTTCTGTGAATCACACATTTCATAGGATTCACCTTCGTGAAAGTTATTTATCTTATCGAACAGCAGGAAGTGCAATATTTAACGTAATTCGGGTATTTTACAAGTAAATACCTGGTAAGTTAAAATAAAAATTAATTACCTGCAAAACTTTTTTTTTTAATTTGGCCAATAAATAATCTACACTTCGAAATATAAATATTTATTAATTGCTTACCTCTTTAAGGATAGAAGATTGCATCCTCAGAGCTGAGTTATCATCATCCTAGTCCGGACATCAGATAAAATATTTAAAGAATATATATTTTATTAAGGATAGAGCATATACATATTTACAAATATGATGAGAAATTTAGATTCGAAATATTAATAAAAAAAATAAAATAAAATAACAGATCATATTCTAAGATCATTATTAATAGCATATTTACTAAACGGTTGCAAAAATGCTTGTTGGTTAGTAGGTATTTAAATGAGGGCAAAAACAAACAAATTTTTAAAAATGCAGAATGTTTAGTAATTCAATGAAAAAAATAAGTTCGAATATCGACTGAACTTTCGATTAACAATTGTGTTTCTTCTTCCATAGACTTTACATAGACCGAACAGAGTTAGTTGATGTAACATTGTCACACTGGCCTAATCTACTCTAAGTTGTTCACCCCTATTGTATTTATCCTAGCCTTTCTAACCTGGTCTACTCCAGTCTACCATAATTTTTCAACCCTAATCTGTCATAGTCTTCATACCCAGTCTACCCTAATATACCCTACGCTAGTTTATCCCAATCTTCCTACCCTAATATACCTTACGCCTGTCTATCCTAGTCTTTCTACCCTAGTCTACTCTAGCCCAGTTTATCCTTAAATGTCTACCTTATTCTACCCTAGACTACTCTTCTCCAGTCTATCCTAGTCCTTCTACCTAAATATTTCTATCTAATCTAATATCTTTACCTTATTCTACCTTAACTCAGACAACCCTAATATCTTTACCTTATTCTATCCAGTCTTCCCTTATCTTTCTAGCCTAATGCTCTATCCTAGACTACTTCAGCCCAGTCTATCCTTGTCTTCCTCCACTAGTGTTTTAATCCTCTGTTAAGCATATTTCGTGATTAATCTTTGAAGTATAGAAATATCACTCTTTGAATGTGATTGTAACGGAACCCTATTCATTCTCAATTCTGTATGACTAATGTGTGTTTTGGAAAATATATTTTATTCCCAACGTCGGTCATATATTTGCCATCTTTACTTTCTCAGAACCAACCGATCAGTGTCACTGTTCTGGAACGAGGAAGTCCAGGGTCTCTAGAGCCATCATTAGTTTATTTTTAATCTGTAAAGATTTAGTCCTTGAATATAAAATTATGATAAAACGCTTCAATATTCAAATACATTTTACATGAATTCGTGAAAGATTAATTGATGTGCTATAAGTTTACTCTTAAATTATCAGAATGACTAATTCTCGAGGTTAAATTTAAAAAAATCCTTCAGTATAACTTAATTTTATCTTCAAATTGACACTTCATGCAAAAATTATGTGGTTAGTCTTGTACAAAAGAAGCCTAAATTAGCAAGCAAGTGGGAAATATTTATATTCTGACTGTTAACGTAGTTATCACTCGGTAATTGAAATGAAGCGATTTTATTATTTTGACTCTTTTGAAATTCGATTTCTATATTCCGCCACATTTTTTTAATAGAATATTTTTTAAAAATTTTTTTTCAGTTTATTGAAATTTAGTTCAGAAAGACTGAATATTGAAGGAATTAGAATAATAAAAAAATTTTAAAATTTTACTTTTGATAATAGATATCCCCTAAAACAAGTCTTAGTTTATTTCTTATTAAATAAGCATTCCTTATTTACAATTGGAATAATATCAATTGATTGTTAAATTTAACAAAGTAAATATAAGAATATTTTCAACATTTTCTATACACTAATATAAAATTAACTTNGATAATAAACCCCCCCCCCTCACTAACTCGTCATTTCCTCAACATCACTCTCCCTCTTCCCACTATAGGCATTCTTCCCTAAGCCTTTAAGACAGCAGCCTCCTGAGAATTTATCTTTACAAAAGAGGTATCCCTCAACCTCTTATAAATCTCATAAATACATGTAAAATGTATATTGATATATATAACTCTTTATTTAAAAAAAATTATTCTGTACATATTTCATACAGTAAAATTTTTAATGGGGTACATAATAATAGTCCTTGCTCGTGTATCCCGGGACGAAACCCGTCCTCAGAGAGGAGCTCAGGTTGAATTTTTTTTTTTTTTTTTGACTGGAGGTTGGGCTATGACATTTTAAAGTCTTAAACTTTTAGCACTATGTAAACAACTAAATAGGTTTTTATGTGTATCAAGACCTTGACTATTTCAGTTGAATATGACATAAATTCTTCGACAATCACGTTTTGCCCATAGACATTCTCCTTTCTAGCTCTCTAAGACAGGCAGTGATAAGCAAGTTCATAGCAGTGCGATCCGTTATGGCGTTAACGGCCTTAAAGATAAACACGAAGGAGTTATGACTGCTGTTTGCGCAAAAGAGTTTTTGTGTGTGCGCTTTTTACAGTGTTCCCAGAATCTAACAGGAAAATGCTTTACGCAAATTCCATCCTCGTCGTTAGAAGTGTGATTCGGCTACAATTGTTTAGGAAAAAACAAGTTTTAGCAGATTTCCCGAAAGGAAGTCTAGCTATTCATGTTTGTACCATGGCGAGACTTCTAAGCAAATTTCTTCTTATATTCATCGATCCTACTGAGGAGAATCTAACAATATGATCCGTTCAAAATTTTATATATACTAGTATACGTGTGCGCGCCTATCAGCAATTTTTACAATGATAACTAATCCGCTATTTAATCTTCCTTGAGCAAATCGTTAGATGAGCTTCTTAATGACTGAAATCGGTCGAGGGAGAGGGGAGTTTAGTGGAATACTTAAAAATTTTAATATCTTCGAAAAATATAAAAAATTTTTAAAATGCATACTTTTAAAATTATCCAATTTGTATCTTTTAGGACCTACCTTGACCGATCCCCAACAAATAAACATCTAATAATAATATCTACGGTGAAAAAAAAAAACTCTCTATTTGACACAAGTTTACACCAGATTGTCTCTTAATGAAACAGTAAGACTACAAGGATAAAGAGAGACTCAGAGAAAAGTTNACACACACACACACACACACACACACACACACACACACACACACACACACACACACACACACACACACACACACACACACACACACACACACACACACACACACACACACACACACACACACACACACACACACACACACACACACACACACACACATGTATATATATAAATTTGAAAAATTAATTTTAAGCTTGTTTTCGTAAATTGTTGAAAGAGTTCGTTAGTGCCTAAAATAAAACGGATTTTTAAAAAGACCAAATTGAAAAATTATCAATATCATCTCGTATCATTAGAGTTACTAACAAAATTAATAAACATAAAATGTATAACAATAATTTGTATATATTTATACAATAAAAAAAATTTTTAATGCAACTCCTTCAAAGGAGAGGCGTCCCCTCTTAATTTAGATACAAATATCAAATTTAGTATTTCGGCTTTCTTTTGCAAACATTTTAGCTGAAATTTCATGAAGGCAGGATGAGTTTGGAGAAAGAACAAAATTTGTTATATAATAGTATATTTATATTACAAAATAATTCATAAATCAAAATGGAAATAGTAAAATATAACAGTGTGGAATTAATTGTTACGGGCTACGGGTCATTAATAATTAAGAACAATTAAATAAATTAAAGTTAATTTATTAAAATATCAATACAATAATAATAATTATGTTTACATTACAACACAAACTTAGAATCTACTGCCCTTAATAACCAACATATAAATAAATATAAAGTATATAATATAAATTACTTACAGCTACTAAATTAATTATTATGCACTAATAAATTAAATATGCTTATTAACTAAGAGGCCAAAAGATAACTTGTTATCTTGACATCCACTGCAAAGGAACGACCATTTCGACGATCGGAACACGCGATCTTCCACGGAAACTACTGACAGACGGAGAAAAACTTATTACTGACTGAGGGGGCTGCTAGCAAGCTGCTTTCATAACTTCGTCGAACTTGTGAGAAGGGGCTAGATGATTCTCATCTGAAATCCTCAGTAAGCCGACTTCTCTTCTCTAGACAGAGAAAACTTCCATAGTCTTTAGCATTATGTTCTACTACATAGTTATAGTAGAAAAACAAAGGTATTCTTATCTACGATCGTTGGGCGTCACTACTTTCTCCAGCTTTTAAGATTAAGTAATCCATTTAAACTTATTTATGTTTGTCTTTTGAAAACGTGGAGGAAACTAAGCAGTTTTCGCAGCTCTTGCGTGACATACATTTTTTTATTGTGTTGCAGCAGTGGTCGGATTTCACTTACAAGTAAGAAATGCCAAAGAAACCTTTGGAGTAGAAAAATGAAAATAATTATAAATATTTTGATATTTATAAGTGATAGTGATAAGTGAGTGCTAGTCATTGGCTAGCTTCTCCTCTACTGCTCAAATGCAGTATATTTTATAATTAAGTAAATCAATTTACATACAAAAAAAAACATAAATAAAAAGTACCAAAATTCTAAAAAAGCAAAACAAAATGAAAACAGACAAGCAGACAAATACGATATTCAAGTTGTATACAAAATCGAAAATGGAACATTCGTCTTAATACTTTTCTTGCCTTCCTGCACAAAATATATATAATTTAGTGGTTTATTATAAATCTTATCGATAATAATGAAATTGGTTTAGCAGTTAGAATATGTTCAATAAGAATTATCTATTATTTTTTTCAGCCCTTCTTACGACTGGTAAGATTGTACGAGATAACACGCACACACCACTATATAACTTGAGTTATTTATCATAAGATTCATCCCATCCTAAATGCGATAAGGGATTCATTTCCTCCGTAGGATTCCACTAAAACTGGTAAGATTGTACGAGATAACACGCACACACCCACTATATAACTTGAGTTATTTATCATAAGATTCATCCCATCCTAAATGCGATAAGGGATTCATTTCCTCCGTAGGATTCCAGTAATACTGGTAAGATTGTAGTAATCTGATGATTGTGGAAGGTGGGACTGAAAAGGAAATCCATCATGGGGATTTCTCATTCTAGCTCTACGGGGCGTGACTTAGACTCCTCGCACTAACTCGATTAGGTCACCCCTTCCACAGAAGCCTGCGACGGCCTGGTAACCTTCCCAGGTTAGGGCGGACATAGCAGGGTGGTGATGCGAACGCCGCCCGTACACAAGCCTCCTACGTCAAGGGTGACTAACGGGTAGGCGCTCTCGCCATCTAAGGTCGACCACATTTGAGTCGGAAAACCGGGTTCGCTGCCAAACCTCAGATGAAACGTCACGATTGCATTGACGTAATCCTACCTGACGCTGCATCTGAAAATAAAGCTTCTTGCGTCTGGGCCTTCCCTAGGAACCTCTTTGTATAAAGTATTTTATAAGGTTCATAAATCTTATATTATATTTAGAACTTTTTCTAGGATAATTATTGGAAATTTTTTATTTTTTTTTAATTTCAACTAATTTATCAAAATGGTTCAATTGTCTGAATTATAAAAAGAAAAATATGTATTTCATTAATTTAGCTTTTGGTTTATAAATGCTAGGAACAATTACAAAATACAATTATAAATATTTTTAATTACATTTTTTTTAAACTCAATGAATTAATTTAAAATGCGAGCTATATATTTTATTTATGCTAAATTAAAATAGTTTATTAAAAAAAAAAAGAATTATACTCAGTCTGAATAAGGATTGGTTGGATCTTGGAAGTTGAATAATTATAAACTAAATTATAAAAAAAAAAAGAAGTTTTTGTTATTGGGAATGTTTCGGCCTAAATTTCAGGCCTTATTCAGGGCAGGTTACAAAATAAGCATACAAACAACAAAA
>KZ807111.1:502852-522199 GCA_000696205.2 Oncopeltus fasciatus
TATATATAGTAAACAAAAATAGGTGGGGTAAGAGTGCAGTGCGCAAAAAAATAAAATTACAAAGAGTAAAATTTTCGGGGATTTCTCGCCCTTCGTCAGTGAAGAGTGGAGACTCTCTCTGAGCAGTCTGTCATTACTATATTTATCATAGCTGCGAGTGTTTCATTTTTTTATTTATATATTCGAGAAGCATATTTTATCTTCCTCTAAGTAGGATCGGTGATGATCTGAAGATATTTTTCTTTGAAAAAAAAATGAAAATATTGAGTTAGACTATCAATTTTATAAATCTTAAAGATATAGTTAGCCTGGAAGAACAAAATGTCAATAAATCTTGAAGAAAAAATAATCATTGTAAAGTATAAACAATTATTGAGAGGGAATAGAAAATAAAAAACTATCTGTCCCAGCCAGGAATCGAACCTGGATCTCCTGCTATCCGGGCCGGTGTACTTTCCAGTTATACTATCAGGACTTGTTAGTTGTCTTATTCAATTCCCTCTACATAGCGAGAATCTACCCTACGAGAAAGGCGAGAACTTCGTCTTGTACTCAAGGAAGCTGACATTGTCATACATTTTGTCGACTCTCGTCATTTAATTTATTTAATTTTTTCTTTATAAATATTTAATTTAGCTATGTAGAGACTAACAAGTCCTGGTAGTATAACTGGAAAGTACACCGGCCCGGATAGCAGGAGATCCAGGTTTGATTCCTGGCTGGGACAGATAGTTTTTTATTTTCTATTCCCTCTCAATAATTGTTTGAAATTTTCGTGGGATAAAATACCACAACTAAATTAAATCATTGTAAAGTATATTTCCTTTTCTACTTTATTTTCCCCCTACCACACTCCCCAGTCCCATTCATACATTTGCTACAGTATCTCTGCTGTAATCCAGGCGACAAAAAGAGCCTGCCAAATTGCAGGGGAAACGCACCCATTGTCAGCCACCGTTATGGGGGCAACATCTCTCTCTCTGGAGTGGAAGAAGAGTTTCCTGGAGCGAGTTCTGCCAACAGGCGCAGACAATCCTCCCGTCTCCAGACGAAAATAACCCTGCTTGTCCGGAAGGTTTATTGCTCAAGCCAACGCTACACTTCATCCTTGGAAACACAATCCTTCCAGTGGAACAAAACAATTTTCACAAGACTCTTTAGGTCGTAAATTGCTGTTTAATGTATTATTATATTGAATTATAAATGGGAACTTAAAGCTAAATGTATTTATTTTTAGAAGGGTTATTATGACTACAAATGAATATAGAACTATCTTACCTTCTATTATCCGTCTTCATTGGTTTCTGCAAACCATCTTCTGTTGGGGAGCGCTTTCAGACATTGTCCATCTTCTTGGCCGAATACATGTGTTCGTGTGTACACACACTAGATGGACAATGTCCGAAAGCTCTCGCCAACAGACGATGGTTTGCACAAACCAATGAAGACGGATAATAGAAGGTATGATAGTATTTATTTTTACCGAACATATATAGCAGGAATATTCGATCGCCATTAAGATATTATAATGCATTTAATAAAAACTAATCTTATCTATTGGCATATTTCCCACTGGGACATCAAGAAATTCACGTAGATATGATGACGAAAATTTGAAAAACTTCAACAGATCATCACCTATCCTACATCGGAAAAACTAAAAATAAACTATCAATTTTGTACAAGCATACACACAGATATATATGTACGATTTTGAAAGGTCGTATTTCAGCTTCTTTGAGAAAACCGATGGGTGAGTCCGTTAATGGGTTAAGGAGAAAGGTTATGGAGAGAGAATAACATTTAAGATCGTAATATGTACATTATTATTAATGCCACGAAAAAAAGTTATGTAACTGGTTTTTAAAATGTAATTCTCTTAATATTTTCTCCAACAATTTTTTAGAAAAACGCATTTTAAAGAAATTATCTTAGAATGTAATCAAATTCAGTGTTCATTTGAGCTATAGCAACTAGCTGAATAAATTCATGGCAGGTAGGAGAGGTTTAAAAATAAAACCCAAATTTTTAAAAATAAAGTAAGTGTAAAATTTTAATTTATAACGTTTATGCCCAATTAAATACTAATACTAAAAAGCTTATTAAGAGTGTAACTATGATCGTTTAGCACTAAATATCTAGTTATTACAACTTCGATACCTCTGCTCTCTTGGGCCTTTAGTATCAATTAAGTCAATTAATTCTAAAGGGTGTATAAATAAAAATGACCTTTTTTCAAATTTAAGATTTCAAAAGGACTGTAAATGTTTTAGTCCATTCTTTAAGCTTGTTAAATCCCATACGGCTTTTTCAAAAAAAGCCTCAGTTTAATTATTTGCTTTAAATAAGAAACATGACAGTGTCCTACGACTCCGGACTCCGTGTTGGATATTGATGAGGTTCTGGACGAGGCTGTACCCGCGAACTTGCCAGGAAGTGTGGTGTATCGAAAGATATTCTTATTCGCCATCTAGTCTCTTTGGGGAAGGTGAAAAAGATCACTAGACTGGTCCATCACGAACTTACTTCTCAGCAATCAACAAAGTGGTTGGTGAAAATTTATTAAAAAACCCTTCTGATGTGAGATTTTATCGAATTATTGTCAACTTCTATGAAAATTAGTTTATATCGCCAAAAATATGAAAACTATGGCTATATCACGGTCAAACTACTTTTCCGATCACTGCAGGGGGTCAATTTCAAATAAATCCATGTTTTATTGTCTTGAAATTTTGTAAGTGTTCATCTCTAAGAATTTCATCTTGGTGGTGGCTATATGAATTCGGAACTCCTTTGCGAACAATTGGAAAAATTGTATTCCTACAAGACAATGCTCTTCCTTAAACTTTCCATCGAACCCGAGAAAAGTTAATGGGTTCGAACACCAGCCTCAACCACCATATAGTCCAGACCTTGCACCATCGGATAACTGCTTGTTTCGATCCAGGGCCTATTTTCTTTAAGGAAAAATAAATATGTCTTTGAGGAAGTTATAATTGTGGTCCAAGAGTTCTTTGACTGCCATCCCAAGGAAGGGATCAGTGTGAGATCGAATAGTTGGTTAGCAGATTGTAAATGACGATAGATAACAAGGGTCTAATTTTTGAACGTTAATTTTACTTTATATAAAAGATATAATAGTATAAACATTTGGTAGTAATATGTTAATTTTTTTTATACAGCCCTTTATTTTTTGAATTTCTTTGATCAAACATGAGAAATTTACGTGTATGATGGGCGTTTAAATAATTTGGAATACATTTTTGCCTTCTCAGAACTTACGGTGAAGTTTAGTTGGGGACCCACCTAAGTTTTCGTACTGCCAGGAGAATGCGTACTAAATAAAAAAAATGCAGTAGAATTGCATTTGTGTAATATGACCATTTATTTCTGGACTTCAAAATTCTCTGATTTGCAGTAATCTATAATTTTTTTTTATGGTTACTCTAATGATTTATATTGTTAAGATTAAAATTTTTATAAAAGAAATGACCGGGTTCATAATATTCTTATTCATATTGCCATTGTATAATATTATTTTACAAAAAATAAAACGTGAAAAGTAATGAAAATTTAAAAATTTTCCTTATTTATCAAGGATTTTTATTTCCAAGTCACAGTGACAAAAGTTAAGCTAAAAGTAGCAGTGGCTAAGGAGGAATTGTGACTGGCAATCACTGTAACTGGCTGTAACTGTGAGAACACATGCCTACCTAGATACAGTGAGAGACGATCGATTTATAAATAAAATAAACAGTTATAGCTGGCCATTCATTTCACCTAAGGCTGGCGTACAGCTACCGAAATAAATAAAAAAAGGGGGGAGTCAAGGATCACACTTCGGAAGAGAGCCAACATTTTATTCATACCTGAGGAAGAGGGACTTATACAATTTTATATTTATTTAAATTTAAAAGAAATTTACTTCACGCCATATGAGCGCATTTCCCAATCTAATTGTCGTACATCATCTATAAAATGAGATTAAAATAATAAAGATGTTTGGGATTCGGTCAATGGGTTTTTAAATAATAAAAAATTGTAAAGCATTTTTTTTTTTTTTTTGGCCTATTTCGTGTGTCGGCCTAATTTTTAATTTTTGTCCAACGTCTTCAATGTTTTTAACAAATTGTTGTATAAAATATCTCGAACTTAGGAAATACCAAGGATTATAGTTATTAAAATGTGTATTAACAAATCAGTAATGATTATACTATCCATAACTTTTAAGATATTCTATGAATTAATATGAGCAGAGTTTGGCAAATACAAAGTAATAATTTATTTTCTGTACAACTATATGTTAACTTGTGATTTATGCACATTATTAAACCTGATACATCCCAATTAAATATTAGTCATGTGTGTATATTAGGATACATTGATTACAATCAATACAGGTTGAACTTATTTATTTCATTCTCTCTACATGAATAATTGATGGTATGATTAATATAAATTAGTTTATAATGAAGTTTAATTAATCAACTGTTCAGAGTTAATTTATATTTAATTTTTCCACTTGTACATGGACCATCAATTTTTTTTTCAGGCTTCTTTCTATTGAAATACATGTGAAACTCACAACAAGATTAATGTAACTTTTTTAGAGTGACAATTAAAGTAAACTATTTCCACTTAAATTGATTTAAATATTCGCTATACAAAAAATTATGATAAATTTCATTGCATGAGAGTTTCAAGCCGAACTAAGAATATTTTGTGAATTATAGTTCAATTTTAGCTCTTTACCTATCTCCTCTTCATTTATTGTAGTATAATTAAGGTGGAGATTATTCGAAAGACATTTTTTGGTTATATATTTTTTATTCTTACAAAAAAATATGTAATTGATTCTTCAAGATATTACAGTCATGTATATCAGTTCACTTAAAGTCCCTAAAGTAATTCAAACAATAACAACTCAAATAATTTACTCATTACTGAAAACACTTCTGCACCTCTGACTGTTATGAACATTAGCTCGATTTTATAGAAACTGGAACGCTACTGTTATGTGTATTTTGATAATTGATTATATCCCGTAGAGGCTCACTCTAGTGACGTCACGCACTCTAATTACGTTCCCGGTGACATCACCATGTGTTAAGTTTTTATATTTGTTGTATTTTCTAATGATTTTCTAGGCTCCAACCATGCCTGTATTCGATTAGCTACTGTCGCTTTATTTGTATATTATTAACTAATGATCGGCTGTTATTTTGTTTTGTTTTGGCAGTCATTTATTTATTTTATCTTAGCTAAGCTTTTTCATGACTGAAATAAGTGAGTTAAAGTATGTTGACCTCACTAATTAAATAAATTCTCATAGAGTGCATTGAGTTTCTTTGTTTACTCATTCTGTTTTCCATGTAATTTTTAAGCGTGTAAATTTAGTTTTGAGCTAAATTTAGGTGGGATGTTTGTTCGCAATGCGAAGTGACGTCAGCCGTCATGGCGTCATCTTCTGCGGCCATCGTACATTTGGGAGCTTCTGAAGTGGTATACGAGTATGTCTGGGCGATGCTGCATGAATAGTCCTGTTGCAAGTCTTCTAAGCAAGCACATGTCCTCCTCGCTTTACGAAGTTAATGTGTTTTAATGCTCAACATGGAGGTGTAAAAGTATGTCCGCCAGGCTGAAGAAGGGAACAGGATATAGAAAAGTTCGGCAGCATCGAATGATTCGCCAACGACAGTCAGAAATATAAGAAGAATGATAGAGACTGAGTTCCACCTGTAACTTTTTTTGTAGACTAATTAAATGGAGTATAATCATGTCAGTGCCTCTCCATAAAACCATATGATATTATAATAGTATCTCTCTCAAATATCATCCAAGGCTTTGCTGTACCCTAAACCAAAGCAAGCAGCCTCTTCAGTTCACCAATTATTGGTTATCACCACCCACAAATTCATCATTTTTCAAAATCAAAATTATTTTTAACACCACTAACCCGATTTTGCATTATTTGGCATTATCCCTCACAAGAAGAGAATGGTTTATTTTAGTAATTAAATTCTTGAACTAGACTTGTGTACTTATTTTCTTACAGTCCGTTTATGATGTGATGGTATTCACGCCATAATTTTAGACATAACTGGTGAATATATTAATAGTTTTTGGTTTTTTTTCCAGGGCAGAAGAATAATGAATAATGAAGAGGTGAGTACCCCGTGTGAGTCAACACATGACTCGGTCGTAAGTTAGCTTAGTTATGAGTTACCTGGCTCACCCCATCATTATTTCTCACCCTTAATTATCCCTATGCCATGAAGAAGACCTGATATCGGACATTAACATGAACCCCAAAAAATATTTAGTCCACAAAATGGTTTCTATTTGTAATCTCATTAACCTCATCCTCATCACTACGACAATGGTCAACTCATATCCTGTGATTTAAGTCATTATCAACTACTATTACCTAAATAAGTTTATCCTGCGTGTGGTAAATCAACACCTCGGTTAATTAACATTAATGTACAAATTTATTTTTCTACTGTTGCTCAAGTATCTAAAATATAATAGATTATGTTTATTTCAGTAAAGAGCAAGATTAATTTGTTAATGACTGTACTGCACTACACAGAAAAAAAAAGAAAAGAAAAATGAACTATTTTATTATGAGACTTCATTCCTTAAAAGGAATTATATGTCAGACAAGTGTAAAGTAAAAATGATATATTTTATACGGATATATATTACGTTTTTTTAATTGCGGAGACCGGAATTAAATAAAAAAGTTAAATTCGCAAATGAATACATCACTACATGAAAAAATCATACCATTATTGATGACAGTAAATACCAAAAATCAATAATATGTTTATTTACGGTATATTTAGGGCAGAAAGCTGACGGATAGTTTAGGTATGGTTTCTGTTTGCTTGGAATTGCTTCAACGGCTTCTTTATTCATTCCTTTAAGTCTGAAAATATTATTAAATTAAACATTCAAACAATTTAAATATTATTTTTAGATGATTTTAGTTGGGGTTCGGTCAAGGTATATCCAAAAAAAAAAATACAAATTTAAAAAAAAGTGTATTTTTTTAAAAGATTATCTGGGCAGATAATCTTTTTAAGAAAATACACTTTATCATTTCATCTTCCGGGTTGGACCGAGTCAAATTGTTCTTTTTTGCCGAGCTTTCGCACATCATGTGATGGCTTCTTCAGGGCTGTATTTACCATTTCATCTTCCGGGTTGGACCGAGTCAAATTGTTCTTTTTTGCCGAGCTTTCGCACATCATGTGATGGCTTCTTCAGGGCTGAAAAGAGAATTCAGCATTCTCTTTTCAGCCCTGAAGAAGCCATCACATGATGTGCGAAAGCTCGGCAAAAAAGAACAATTTGACTCGGTCCAACCCGGAAGATGAAATGGTAAATACATCTGACGACCGACGAAGCCTACGTGAACAACAAAATACACTTTTTTTATATTTGTATTTTTTTTTTTTTTGAAGTATCTACCTAGACCGAACCCCAATAAAATTCATCTAAGAATAATATCTACGGTCAAAAAATTCTCCAATTGAAATAATATGTTTATTTTCTCAAATAACTTTAAAATCATGTCTTATTTACAATCTTTAAATTCTATTGTATCAGAACGCCTCCAACGTGAGAATTTTTAATTTCTTTTTCCACTTCTTAAATGACAAATTTTATTTATTTTTAATGAATTGGAACAGTTTACAAACTGAATTTGAATAGTCTGGTTACTAACTTCTTTTTTTTTTTTTTTTTTTTAAATAAATGAAGTATAGTCCTCTATTTTTATCGTAAGCAACTTTAAAAAAAAAATACTAAATCTTCTTTAGTTAAGTTCTTCTTGATGTTCTCTGCGTTAACTAGCACCAACTACCTGGAGTACTGAATACTATTTTATTTTTGTCTTAAATTGAATCACCTTATACGGTATCTACTACCTGGAATACTGAATAAGATTTATTATCTCGAATTATCCATTGCTTCCTACCTGGAGTACTGAATATTATTTTTCTTCTTAAATTTCCTCACATTATACAGTTCCCACTATCTGGAATACTGGACAACTTTGTGTAGTTTTCTTGCAATAAAATCTCGGAATAACAAATCTTCTCCTTAACCAGTACCTACTGGACTAATAAATGCTAGAAACTATTTCAAATGAAAAAAAAAAAAATTTCTATTTTTCACAAATAAATTAGATGGCAGAGATTGAGTGTCAAAAATACATGTTGCATATTCCGACATACCTGTCTCGTGACTACTCCTGCAGTGGTTTGAGACCTACTTGGCAATCCTCCACACTCGGAGACGGGTGGTTCCTGGTAAACTTTTTACAGCTTTCCCGAAAGACGCTGAGCTATTTCCTCTGCTGGCTGACGAGCAACCATTTATCAATATACAAATAAATGTATCAGAAGTCATAGTACTTATCTAGATTACGGAGGAGCTTCATAAACTGAAAATATTTCCTGTGCTTCGATAAAGACAGGCGTAGATAAGAGTAAATGACTTATCATACCTTCTATTATCCGTCTTCATTGGTTTCTGCAAACCATCTGCAAATTCTGCAAACCAATGAAGACGGATAATAGAAGGTATGATAGTTCTATATTCATTGGTGGTGGAAATAACCTTTTAGTAAATGACTTATTTCATGTTAAAAGCCGGAGGGGGGAAAAGCATAAAAATGAGATCATGAAAACTAGCACCGAAATGTTCTGTAGAAAAGAGTAGGAGGATCGCTCAACCTTCATAGTTACATTTTTGAATATTTAACATAAAAAGCTTTTTTCGTTAAAATAATTTTAAATTAAAAATGTTAGAAAATTAAATTTTACGACCACCAATATCTAAAAATGTTTTCATCACTCAAAAAATAATCATAAATACTTTTTGTCATCCTCTAAAACAACACTTCTCGCTAATCTCATTTAAGCCAAAAATTATTTCATTCTACCAATTACAATATAAAGTTTGAATACCAAATTTGGTTTCTATAATTTAGTAGTAAGGAGGCCCTCTCCACTCTCCAAATAGCATTCTAAAAACTTTTCTTTAAAATAAGTTTTTCTTAAAAATACTATAGAATAAAATTGATAAAAAAATCAAATTTTAATTGAATTACATCACACAAAGCATAAATATATAACATATTAGCAATGGCCCAAACGTTTTTGACTACAAATACTTGGAGAGCGCACTTGAATTCGAAGTGCTTATGTTTATTTTTATTTGATGAATGTCGTGTATTTTTCGTGTTTCCTAAATACGAAGAAGACAGGAGGGACAAAACCTATTGCGATTTCAAACTGTGATCCCAAAAAACCGAAATTTTATTTTAAAATGCAGACAACGAGAGAACACACACAACGCGCCTTGTTTCAGCTTTTCCAATGTAGGATCGGTGAAGATCTGTTGAAATCATGGAAAAATAGTGAATAACTTGATTTTCCTAGTGGTAACCGGCCAAAATCATTTATTTAGAAGAATAATTCGAGACCGTATTCCTGGCTTCTAGAAGGGTAAAAGTCCGGAAAAGTGGGAATAGAAGACTTATTTCACATAGGAAACATCCAAAGGGGTGAAGGGGGGAACCAATGAGTGGGAGGGTGAGACAAGATGTTTGGCATCCAGGAGAGTGGAAGGGAATCTTAGGGAGTAGGGGTAGAGACCTTATGGTGGGGGATATGCAAGAGGGGGAGGTTGAGCGAATGGAGCTCTTACTTTTTTTTTTTTTTAATTTACTAATTGTTTTTAATAAGGAACTAAATTCTTAATTCAAATAATAACATCCCACTACAGATTTAAGAAAATTTTTATTTGAGATGGACCTGAAACTTTAATATTACTTCGTTACTTGTTCAAAGGTGGTACTCGTCATCTTACCTCCTTAATAGTTAAAATTCGTAAGAAATTATTAAATTTCTAATTTTTTAAAAGACCGTCAAAATGCTAGTTTTTTTTATTATCTAAGTTTGCACGGAGTAACGTCATTTCTCCCTTATAGCTTCCTACATTTCTATGTGTGTTCTTGTGCCGAGATGATTGTGTCGTAAGTCTTTTTGACTGTTTGTCTTTCAATCCCAGAATAATGGCTGAACGATCTGAGCTTTTTATTAAAGTCTTCATTGGATGAGTATCTCGTTTATGACTAAGGAGCAGGAATCCAGTCTGACTGGTGATGGTTGATTTTAAGAGGAAAAGCACCATTTTGTAGGAGTTCTTGGCATTGCAGATTTAAAATTTTCATTTTCATCAAGGTCTTTAGTTCAAAGCGTACCTTGGGGTCTGAAACGCAAGCCAGTTTACTTCCATTATTAAATACTTGAGTATCAGCATACAAGATTGTGCTATCTTCAGCCTATACTTTATCAAAACATGTGGATAAGTCTCCATTTAGAGCCTCTTAGAGTCTTTTTATGTTTAATTTTTTTTAAGCTTTCAAAGAATTGATCGACACCTCTTCCTTATCATATTGTATTTCTTTAAAAGCATTTTCCTTTGCGTTTTTTACAGGCTTTCATTATGGTACTATCCCTGTAGGTAATACCAATTCCTAGTGGTTAGACAAAAACTGACCTCTAGTTCAAATTTAATTTAAACTGGAAATAAGGCATCCAAGCTAGTTTCTGACAAATTATTCAATATTAGAGCGGTTCCATCCATGTCCAAGTCAGCATCCAACGTCAAATATGTACGAGGACCTGTATTATGATAGTTGACGTGCATAAACGTTGACTTATGACCATATTATCACTGAAAATTGCTATAGAGTTTGTTAGATGTGGGGATGTAAAGAATATATCAGATGAGAGAAGAGATAATGTGAGAAGAGATAACGCGAGAAGAGATAATGGATTCAGTACACCACTTTGTTTAGCCGATTTTAGTTAATTACAAAATTAAATAACCCAGATCGGTCATCAACCTTCTCAAGGCTAGTTATTGTCTTTGTCTTCGACAACCAAAACAATTTTGTTTTTATTTTTCAAACTTAAGTTTCTTAACTAAATTAGTCCATTCAAAATTCAATAACGGCTGTGCTTTTTGATTGGCTTATTTTCCGGAAAAACAAATCTGTCTAATATGTAAACAATCTGAGTAATGTGCAACAACAATTTTCTGCTGAAGCACCGTTGCACGTTGTTATAACCCAGTTTCTCCGAGAAAAATGTCAAGAAATATTGTTCTGACTTTCAAAGTGCTTTTAGACGTATTTTCTAAGCATTCCCGTTTCCCAATTTCTCTGTAGACGAAATCAATTGCCGAATTCCAGAGGGTTTGAGAAATTGGGGGCTACCAGGGCAGAAATCGTGGAATCTCTCTGCATCCCGAGAGGAATTTGCTCATTTACCTTCAGTGACTCCCAGCAACAAACTTGTCATTCAACAAGGTTCCTCTGATCTTAAGTATAAAGAAATGTCATAAACTATCAACAGTCAAATAAGTGGGAATACCCTACATAGTCAAATTTGTCAATAAATTTTAAAATATTGATCATATATTGTTACCGAATTCAAATGAAAATTAGCCAAAGATATATATATACTTATTTTTTGCTTTTAAAAACTACATATCAATTTTTTTTTTTTTTTTTTTTTTTAAACCTGTGGCATAGTACACATTGAAAAAAACACCCACACACATATGTGTATTTATGCAGGTATATATATATATATATATATATATATATATATATATATATATAAATCATTGAACCATGATTATCGTTGAACCATATTATATATATAAAATCTATAATATGGTTTTAGGGGTTCGAGCTTGTTTTGCCTGCAATACAGTCAAGTCTTGCTGGTTGCATTTGAATCGCGGCAGATACTGACAATTCCAGACAACACAAATCTTAGTGTCTATTCCACATTCATCAGTCTTTTTTCTATTCTTTATATTGAATCAAATCAATACAGTAGTCTAGAGCTTTGAAAATGATTGGGAGATTTACTGAGTTTTAAATTCAAAGAACACACATTTAAGAAATAAAAAGTTTAAATGGTACTATACGACCTGGTTGGGGAATGAGAAAATCCGCATCTTTAAATTTTGTAACTTAAATACGACAAAAAGTCTTCAATTTCCGGATTTAAGCAAAAATTATTTTTAGAATATGGTATTTTTAAGTAATTCAGTTATATAAGATAGAGCTTTGGTTACATAATATGCAGAGATAATTTAATTCTATGCCCTGCCGGCAGAACGTAAAGTTAAAAATAGAAAATAGGTGTAAATGAATCTCTTGAAACGGAAGAATTCAAAAATAAATGCGAATGATACCTTACTTTCAGTAAACCTGCTAAGCAGAATCTTTGCTGGACTATTTGAAAAAAATTAAAATCGTTAATTTTAATACTTCTCTCTGTCCGAAGAAGTTTATAATATAAAAAGTTTACATAAATATTATCGCTACGTGCTTCGAAACGAAAAAAAAATATATGCTTAAGAGATCATACAGGCAGTAACTTTTTTTAAAATATTTTTAAAAAAAGCATCAGAAGATTAAAACAAAGCATTTAAAAAGCAAATTTTATAATACCTTGGTTTAAGGGTATTTGGCAGCACGTCAGGACATCTTGAGGGTGCGGTAGTGAGATCCCTAGTACGTCGCCGTTACGAGTCCGGCGGCTACTGACTAAAATTTAGGGGGGGATTCTACATCCGCCCCCCGCGCAGGACCAAGCCTCCTTCGTCCCCTGTCCTTCCTGCAAAATTTTAAATTTAAGAGAGACTTCAAGTGTAATATTCCGTTTGCAGCAGAGCATTGCTTTAAGGATGTTATCAGCGGCTAAGGACCTTGGACTGAACCTCTTTAATTTACTGGTGTTAATTTGTGACCTACAGGAAGCAAGAGAAGGTGAGTGGTCGGTACACCATTCGAGAGCTCTGATCATACACCAATTCAATGAAGAATGGTACCCTAGAACTGGGTGTTTCTAGGAGCACACACCAGAAACCCTTTGGGTCGTTACAAACATAAGCACAGAAAGAAAAAATTAACTGTGGGCTTATAGAATGGTAACCTTTTGACTCCGAAGTCAAGGTATATACAATCTCTAACTACTGATTATTATTTGTAAATATAATACATTTTCAATTGGGGAGTTTTTGATCGTGAAGATTATCAGTAGAGACTTTGTTGTGGAGATCGGTCAAGGTTTATAAAAAAAAAATACAATTTAAAAAAAAGAGTATTTTTTATTATCTCCCAAAGTTTCGGCTTACATTGTAAGCTACCATCATGGCTATCATGAAGGCGAGAGTTCAGTCATGAATATTTGATCCAAGTGGCAACACATCCCCTCTCGCCTTCCTGATAGTCCTGGAGATGGCTTACAAGGTATGCCGAAACGTTTGCAGACAATAAAAATAATAAAAAATACATTTAAATTGTATTTTTTTTATCAACCTTGACCCAACCCTAAGCAAATAATACATTTTCTTTACAGTAAATAATTTTTTTTTTAAATGAAGTTTCACTTTTAAGTTAATAAATTTTCACTTAAATCTTTACAAAGCTCACACTTATCAAGGTTCCAACAGATTATGTTTCGCTTCTTTCACATCGACCTAGAGGGTATGAAATCAAGCAATCGAAATGTGACCAGGTGAACAAGTCGATCTAAGCTATTCAATGCTGATAAATGTGAGAAATAAGTAAAATTGACATTTTGGTCCTATGGAGGAAATTTGAATAATACGAAGATCGAAGGAAGAAATGGGATAGCTATTGACAAGCATTTCTGGAAGGAATGAAACTCAAAGAACGAACGACTTATATTCGTTATAATAACTTATAACTTCACAGATAAATTTGAATCACTTCATTTGTCATTTAAATTGAATAAACGATAAAACTAAGCAAGGTTACACGTTAACACGATCGGGACGTAAACAAAGAGGACAAATTGTCAGAAATTCAGAGAACGAGCAAGATTGAGAATTCGGTTATAAAAGACAGCAACAAAGGCATGAGGAAAACGGTCATGGGATGAAGAAGTAATACCGAACTGCGCGTAGTAAAACGTGAGAAGTATGAAGTTTAAGGATTAGGTAACAGAGCTCAATGAGGCAAGAAATATGAAAAGCAAACGAAAAGGAAAAGAGAGAGATGAACAACACAATTGTTTAATATAAGCTCAAGTGATGAGGAAAATTTGTTTTATTAGCTCGGATGAGGAAAAAGAATTCTCAGAGAATAAGAGTAGATACCCAACTTAAACAAATCTTATTTTTTATTTTCTTTCTATTTTCACTTTTTTAATGAAAAATAATTACAAGAGAATGATGGGAATCGTATTCTAAGTGTGAATTAATTTTTTATATCCTTGTTCACGTAGGCTTCGTCGGTCGTCAGATGTAATTACCATTTCATCTTCCGGGTTGGACCGAGTCAAATTGTTCTTATTTGCCGAGCTTTCGCACATCATGTGATGGCTTCTTCAGCGCTGAAAAGAGAATGAGAGTTGTAAAGAGAGATTNATTGCTTCTTCAGCCCTGAAGAAGCCATCACATGATGTGCGAAAGCTCGGCAAATAAGAACAATTTGACTCGGTCCAACCCGGAAGATGAAATGGTAATTTTTATATCCTTTATTTTTTTAATATTTATTTTCAAATGTATTACGTTCTTTAACAATTTACATATTTTGTAATGTGTTCTTATGGTTATCAAACGTCAAGTCATTTTTATACTCAATTGCAGTAGGCATACAAATTATGTAGGAAAAGACAATGCCACAACTCCTAGAAATTTGCTGTCCATGGAAGAATATCAGGATGGTTTAAGATATAAAATGTATTGGCTAGGGAAATAGAATATTTTGAGAGTTTGTAATGGAAATTTTAAAAAGAAAAAGGAATAGTTAATAGATTTTGAGATAATTGTGAAGGTTTGACTTGAATGCCTAAAAATGAGAACTTCTTATCGCTCTGAGGACATTGAACTTAAAGGATTGGACTATTTGCATGTTAGAATGCTTAGGAGCGCTTCCAAGTGTTTTCCTTGAAAAATATTCCGTACGCTCGTATTGGTCAATGCATTTTTTTAAGACAATTTTTAGTGCAAGGGAACAGAATAAAAAATCTAACTGTCCCAACCAGGACGCCAACCTGGATCTCCTGCTATATGGGCCGGTGCGTTTTTCATTTACGCTACCGAGACAAGTCTGATAAGTTATTAAATTCCCCGCACTAATGTCAAGATTCTAACCTCCGAGGCAGACGAATATATCGTCTTATGCTCGGAGCTGACATTGTCAAACTCAAACCCACGTAAATTTTAACAATTTTTAGTTTCTTTGTTTTTTTTATGTGTATTGATCATTTTTTCTTTACATCCGAAAAGTCTATGTAATTGTCCGCAGCTTCTTTTTGACAAGTTTAGCTTCTGTTATCAAGTTAGTTTCGGATCTATAAAGGATACACAATAAATGCCTCATTGCACCTACTACTTAGCACTAACAATAGCCTTAAAAGCAATTGTCAGGCGACCCTTCTTTAGGTCGTACCACTAGTGGATCTACAACCCTTCATTCTCTCCAGTCCTTCTAGAACGCCATACTGAGGAAGATAGTAGGGCAAGGAGAGGGACCCTGCTCCATGAGCAAGAGTTCAAGGTATCCTCCGCCCAGGATATCCTCAGAAGACAGTTAGTCATAATTCTTGTACACTGTACATATTTTTTTATATTAGTATCCTAATTGTAAATTATACTACCTCTGCCGAGAATCGAACCCGGGTCTCACACATTCCCGTAATAGCATTTTCTCTTCCATTCTTCGTTACTGAAAGTAGCAGCAGTGAATAAAAAGTTATCTAGAGCACAGGGTGAGAATTCACTTACCCTCTCCTCTTTCCTTTCTCTTCACACCTCTCTGGGATAAGTAAGTTGTACTTTCCCAGCATGGCGACCTAAAATAATACCTTAGAAAAACACGTACCTTCTGTATCACACACAATTCATATTGCGTATTCGTGATAGCCTTATTTGTAATATATTTCGAGGCATTATTTCTTATGACATAATCTTTTAAAACATATTTTTACTAAATATTTTGAATTTCATTAAATATTATATTCATTAACTAATTGTCATTTATGCTCTTTCACTTATGCTATCGACTGTTGCTTTACCATCACTAAGTATGCTTTACCATTCTTCTAAGTATTAATGATTCTTTGAACACTATCCTTATTTATTCGGAAAAAGGTAACTTCTATTTAACATGATGTACAATGTAATAGCAATATGGATTTTGCTCTTGAGTAGAATACGACACTGCAAAAGGGTTTAAAGTTTTGTTCCCCAGAAGACACTTCTGAAAATTACAGCCACTTCTCACATTGCACCTGATGAAGCCAAATTGTTCTGTGTGAAAAATATAATATTTGTAGGAAGACAAAACAAGTAGTTATTGCTTGAATATGGATACTCCTATACCGACATTCCCCATTAACATTAGATTTATAAATCAATCAATTTTTTTTATTGTAGAAAATGTTAGTGTATCAAAAAAAAATAGTAATATGCTTCAAAAGGAGTTTATTTTTTTTTATTTTTTTTTTATTTTTATGGTTCTTTTCACCAATGAATACATAACGCGGAAGACTGTCAATTATGATGAATTCATATAAGTATATTGATTAAAATAATAATAGTTTAATGCATTTCGATTTTAACAAGCAAATGAATTTATAATTTAAATTAATGATATATTTTTACATTTTTTTCTTTCACTTTAACGGAATGGACAAATTAACGGCATAGGAGTATAAAACTGTAGTTTCAATTTCCCAATAATTACGGTTATTGTAGTATCCTAAATTATCGTAAATATTGTTATTAATTTATAAATACTTCTCTAATAGTGTAGAACATGTTTTAGATAAAAAATTATCACTTTTGCGAACTAGATAATTTTAAATGAAGTACATAAAAAAGTGTACACTTTAGTTGGCTTACAAGAAAAAGATCATACATTTTTTATCGCAAAAACAAGTTAAACACTCTCTCATTATGTATTAATGGAGATTGAACAGATTTAATCATTGTTGAATTTTCGTGTCTAAGTATATGCTTGCTTCTGATTAGATTCAGAAGTGACTAGCTGTTTGATTAAGTGCAGCTATTGATACTTGACTGTCAATAGCCTATATGCCAATTAATCAGCTCGCCTGTTATACTATCTGTTATAACAGTGATTCGTCGTCTCAGAATATCACAGGTACCAGATCTCGGGCTTTTCTCATCGGAATGAGGTTGTCAAACACATCTTAACTGAACTGAACAGAACAAAATATTTTTTTTTTTTTTGTGGTATTTAATCCCACGTAAATTTTAACAATTTTTAGTGCAAGGGAACAGAATAAAAAATCTAACTGTCCCATCCAGGACGCGAACCTGGATCTCCTGCTATCCGGGCCGGTGCATTTTCCATTTACGCTACCAAGACAAGTCTGATAAGTTATATAATTCTCCGCACTATTATCGAGAGTCTAACCTCCGAGGCAGACGAATATATCGTCTTATGCTATTAGACTCTCGACACTAGTGCGGGGAGTTTAATAATTTGTCAGACTAGCCTCGGTAGCGTAAATGGAAAACGCACCGGCCCGGATAGCAGGAGATCCAGGTTCGTGTCCTGGCTGGGACAGCTAGATTTTTTATTCTGTTCCCTTGCACTAAAAATTGTTGGACATAACTAAATTTATTTATATTTACAAGTTTTAAAGAACTATTTATTTATCTTATTTCGCTAATCATTTAATGAAAATAATAATGGTATACAAAGCCAAAATTTATATATAAGATAAATTTATATTATCATTCCATAATGTTATAAATCATAAATTTGACACCAAGAGTGTGTTGTATCATGAGAAGACATTAAGGTCCCTCAAGCATGAATCATTAAATAAATTAAACATTTCGAAATCATAATGCATACGTATGCTCGTAATTAATGTCAAATTAATAAATTAGATATTCGCTGAAGACTAAAAGAGATTTCTAATAAAGCACTATTATTCAAATTAACCCCCATTCCTAATGCAAAAGTATGCTACTAATTAATTTGCATTTAAGTACTCCTAATACATACATATATAGATATTATTAAATATGTTGGTATCACATACATTCATATATCAGACATTTGTGAGAATAGAATTAACTATTACGTAACATTTTATATATCAATAATAATTTAAATCTAATACCAAGTACATCCTGATATTGTTTAAAAAAATTAATATATAATTGAAAATATTGTTAAAAAAATTTCGGACAAATTTTTTAAAAAAATACTATTTTAAGGTATTTTCCTAGTTATAAGTGTTTGTTTATTTGACGAACATTTGTTTTTAACCTGTCCTTGCTTGTATTGTGCCACTTTTTATAAATGGTCTTCAGTGGGAGAAGTTCCAGGTCAAATATTTTTAGATTTCTCGGAAATGTCTTAATAGATTTGACCTCCTCCAAAGTATTCTATACTTCCGTCTATTAACCGCGGAAGTCTATTGATCTTTTAAAGAAGGAATTGTTTTTTATACAAATTCTTGTACATTATCCAGTCAAATTTATATAGATCAATGAAATTAACGCCTCTTACTTAATATGATATAGCCACTGTAACGGAACATCGCATATAGAGCGTGTGAAATGAACCTAAATTGCAGTTTAATTAATTTAAATCATAGAAAAAAAAGATACATGAAATTAGTGCATCTGAAAAATAAAAAGATGTACCCTATCAAACTGGATTTTAATATTTTAAAAAGCAATTTTATCATTGTCAATATTTTTTATTACGAGAGTGGTGTCATTGGTCACTTTCAATTGGTCTCTTGCGATTGTCATTTGTTTTTTTTTTTTGTTTTTTTTTTTAGTTCATCGTAAACTTATATAGTATATATTATTATTACTACTACTATTAGCCGGCATATTACAAGTTACACAAAAATGTGTGGAATGTAATCACTAACAAAGTTTAAAAAAAAAAGAAGTTAAATAATCTAAAGGGTTATTATTAATTCTACCACCAATGAATATGGAACTATCATACCTTCTATTATCCGTCTTCATTGGTTTCTGCAAACCATCTTCTGTTGGCGAGCGCTTTCGGACATTGTCCATCTTCTGGCCGAATACATACGTTCACTGTCACTGTCTGTATTCAACTCGTTGAATACGGACCGTGACAGTGAACGTATGTATTCGGCCAGAAGATGGACAATGTCCGAAAGCGCTCGCCAACAGAAGATGGTTTGCAGAAACCAATGAAGACGGATAATAGAAGGTATGATAGTTCTATATTCATGTCAGTATCAAGTTAGTGTT
>KZ807111.1:522573-542609 GCA_000696205.2 Oncopeltus fasciatus
CATTCTCTTTTCAGCCCTGAAGAAGCCATCACATGATGTGCGAAAGCTCGGCAAATAACACCAATTTGACACGGTCCAACCCGGAAGAAGAAACGGTTAAAAACAATTATAGCAAGTTATGAACTTATCAATACAACTCGAGGACGAAGATCCACATTCCAAAAAACTTGTAGTTACCATTATTGAGTGCAGGAGTATGAGATGACAGCGAATTTCAATGGGTTCATGAAAATAAAAAATAATAAACATTTAATAGTGGAAAAATATAACCAGTAGAGGTGTACTTAAGTATGTTTCTAACTGAATGTCACACAAGAGCTGCGTATTCTAACAGGTTCCCCAAGGTTCATTAGGAATATAAATGAGAGAAATGGTGAACTCTATCTTATTATCCAGAAAGAGGAAAGATCACTAAACATTGCTCTTTACTTACCGGGTAACAAGAGTAAGGGATATACTCAGCCTTCGTAGATATTTTTCTGGGCTAAGGACCAATACTGATTAAGAACAAAGATAAATTAAAGTTAATTTATTATTTTTAAAAAATAATTACCCCTACTAATTACAAATAACAATCGAACCTACTGCCCTAATTAACTAATACCAAAATAAATGGGAAGTATAAATTACAGTTAATTAACAAATAAAAACAAAAGAATTAAATATGCGTATTTACAAAGTTGCCTCAAAAGAACTTGCTAACTACAGTCACTTATCACTTCACTGTTACCTGGAAGGCAAAGGCTACTAACAGCCTGACATACACGATCTGACTCTGAGTAACACTAACTTGATACTGACTGGGGGACCACTGGTGAGCTGCTTCTATAACTTCGTGGAAGGGTCGAGGAAGGCCTAGAAGAATCTAATAGCGATTTCTAAGTAACTCTAATTTCATTCTATGAAGAAAGGAAGCAGGTGGCATCCTGCCATTGGCCCCTTCCCGTACAGTTCTGGTCTTCTCGTTATATGTACCTCTCTTTCTTTAACAATATATTCGTATTCATCTTTGCAGATGAACCCCATTTTCATAAACACCGTTTTAAAGACCAAAAAAGTTATATAAGAAACTGGAATCCTAACTTGAAAATTAAATGTGTTTGGTCATTTCAAAATCTGATATTTGGAAGTTTATAAATGTGTGAAGGAGATTTCCAATTTTTGGACAATAAACGCCAACTCTCCCCATAATACCAAAGACATATTGAACCTTGTATCTAACATAAGTAAACAATCATGTTGACACACCGAAACTTGTGAATATCTTAAGTTCTTAACATTATTACTTAGAAGTTCCCTGGAAAAACTAGTTATTTCCTTTATAATAATAAAAAGAATACTTGCTTTACTGCCTTAAAATATTGTCCGTAGAAGGAGGATAAAAAAATATTACCTTTCGTATTTTTCTGTTTCTCCTCGATAATATGTTTCAAAAAATCTAAATATGACTTCCAAAGAGCAGATTTTGAAATTATCATACCTTCTATTATTCGTCTTCATTGGTTTCTGCAAACCATCATCCAAAGAAACCAATAAAGACAGATAATAGAAGGTATGGTAGTTCTATATTCATTGGTAGTGATAATAACCCTTTAGATTTTGAAATTACCTAGCAACTTTATTTTTCAAGCTATCAAATTGCGGGTTTCGGTTCTTGTACAACTGTGGGAAATTTGCAAAACCCTACTTTTGGACAGGCGTGCATCTCTTATGCGTACAACAATATGAGAACAAGCCACACACTCAAAAATTAGAGGTGACGAACTAATTCCTTTTTTGCAATATATATACATATATATATATCACGTCAGGNAAGTTGTCCTTTCCATATATATAAACACACAAGTCAACAGTCAACAGGCAACAATTTTCTTAACTTATTATTGATCGTCGGTATTAATTATATCAATCCCAAAATGGCTGTCATTTATTATCTATCGTAGTAGAATCAGAGAAAAATAAATCTAAAAATTAAAAATAAAATATTTCAATGTCATTGAAACAATTTTTTTTTTATTTGTTTTGTGGAATACCTTAATATACAGATAATATAATCTACCAAATGTAACATAGCTCGCGAAATTTAAAAAAAAATTAACAAAAATTATAACAGCATTATAATTAATGGTACAGTCGTGAATAGCTTACGGGAAATTCGTAATATTACTTAAAATAATTAAAAAAATATAATTCCCCGTCATTATTAGAGCCTGGGGAATACAAATGAGTTTTATTTCTAGGATATTGAAGAATACAATCGATAATAATGGACTCGGACGTTATGAGTCGTTGGGGGGGGGGGGGAATTGAGGGTCTTCAGAGAAGTAAAGAGTGTAGCTGAATGCCGATAAATGGAAGACCGATGTCCGCCGGTGGAATACAAAAGTCACGTAGACTTCGAGGAAGTGACCTGAATTTTCTTCTTTTTTTTTTAGAATTCCTTGGTCATTATTCTGCGGGAGAGAATGAATAATGAACGCGAGAGCCCTCACTAGGCCGATAGAATGACCAATAAACGTCAAACAGGTATGGTGAATATTTTACATTCTGTTGAATCGAGTCACGCCTGACTCTCGAGCCTCGTAATGAAGACTTGGAGTGTATTCCAATACCTGCTATAATCCAGTAACAGCTATAGGCGAATACGATTACGTTCAGAACCCAAGGAATATAAGTTTAAAATCTGCCTTACAGTCTACAACTTGCGAATATATAATGAGTTGTTTTTTTTTTCGTTGTTTTTTTCTATAAACTGTGTACAATATCAATTTGTAGACATCTTATACAAGTCCACTATTTGCTCATAAAGTATACCCAAGGAATATAACTTTAAAATCTGCCTTACAGTCTACAACTTGCGAATATATAATGAGTTGTTTTTTTTTTCGTTGTTTTTTTCTATAAACTGTGTACAATATCAATTTGTAGACATCTTATACAAGTCCACTATTTGCTCAGTAAGTATTAGACTAAGCATTTAAATAAATAATTTAACTTAAGGTTATTTAAATACAGGACATTTTAGATAACCAATCTGGATATGGGTTTCTATGGCTCTTGACCTGGGTCCATCGCTTAACTTTAGTATTAATTATATATATGGGCTCCAGGGTAGATCAGAGGATCCGTTCGGGTCTCGCAATTCTGGCGCTGGGGGTTAGAATCTCGCCTAGGGCAAGCTTTTATCCATAAATAAGAGCTCACCCAGAGACTAAGGTGTTTAGAATCGGATAATAACCTATAAATAGCCCCTTCCTTTATGACCCTAATTGGTTGAAAGGGAGGCTAACACTTAAAAAAATTATGTAAAATTTTTATTTTAATTAATTTAATTTTAGCAGTGTAATTTCTAACCAAAAATCAATCACAAAACCTGTTAAGTACTCGTTAAGTATGTGATATGCTAATTTTTGTTACATTTATTACAAAATTAATCGGACACCAACGAAAACTATCATTAACAAGGGTGTATAAAAAAAAAAAATAATTTTTTTACAAATTCAAGATTTCAAAGGACTGTAAATGTTTTAATTCCATTCCATTTAATACCTTAATACCTACCATAAATTAATTCTAAGCTTGTTAAATACCATTCGACTTCTTCAAATAAGCCTCAGATTGGTTATTTATTTCAAAGAAGAAACTTGACGATTTCCTACGTAAATTCGTAATTTTAAGGCATTACTGGAGAAAAAATATCACTGGAATTGAAGCAACTCGTGAAATTATTAAATATGAAGGGGAAGGCGTCCTTGAACAACGCACTGTGCGGCGTTGATTTGAGTGGAGATATGACGTTGGAAAGGAAGAAGGGCTCCGGGCGACCATTAATGGATATTGATGAGGTTCTACAGGAAGCTGTTGAGTCAAATCCGTCCACAAGTACTCGCGAACTTGCCATAGAGTTTGGTGTGTCGAAAGATACTGTTAGTCGCCATCTACTTCCCATGGGGAAGGTGAAAAAGAGCCAGTTGATCCTTCACGGACTGCAATCAGCTAACGGGTTAGGAATTTGTGGAAATCTAATTAAAAAAACCTTTCAAGTAACTTGTGTTGTATATTAATTTACGACCTGTTTCGGTGCCTTCGCAACCATCATAAGATTCTACAAGACCCAACAGACAACAGTAGAACCTGATGTTAATGTGAAAGCAACGAAGCCAGTCGTAAATAAACAATTAAGACAGGACAGACATTTTATTCAACCAAAGTTGAAATATTTCCTGTAACCTCTAAGAAAGCTGATACCTTTCAAAGACCTTCATAGGTTCCAAGTCTTCTTCATTCACCATATAGTTCAGAACTCTCACCAACGGATTAGTACTTGTCTCGATCATGGCCTATTTTCTTCAAAGGAAAGAATTTGATCATTTGTGTTTCATAATAAACAAGATCAAACACTCTTATCACACTGTCTCAGCCAGCATTAGCGACTTAAATATTAATCTTCATTGGCCTTTTTTGTTTACAATATCTACATATATTTATGTCCGTATTTCATGAAGGAGAAGAAATCTGCTCAGTTTACGCTTGCCCTTGCTATTTGTGAGATGTGTCACGTAGGACAGTGTTGCCGCGAAGCGCGTGCTAAGCTTCGATTCCATCTTATCGCTGCTCTCCGATCGAACGGCTTTTCCTCTGAGTTCCTCTCGGAATTCTCAAATCTAATCACTTCGCTGGAAGGGAACATGAACTCTAGTGCCTCGTAAATCCAGATATGCAATAATTCTCTCGGCAGCTGCTAGATAAATTCCCATAATAGCGAAAAGATAGTCAGCCTTAGATAGATAGTTAAGTATCGGTTTTTTTTAAATTTTATCTCTTTATAAATTTAAAAAAATCAGTATCGCAATAGGTCATATTTCAAGGCCCAGGGGGGGGGGGGGAAATTTATGTTAAGGACGTATTTATTCTCGACCCACGGCACAATAGAGCTCCCATGGTAAATGGTAAATGGTTCCCAATCAGGGCTGGCTGTTTCCTAGGAGCAAACCACTGGGTTTTGGATGCCTGGAGGTATCCTCTGGGCAGAAGCACAGTAAGAAAAAAAAATCAACTGAGCACTGTGAGCATTGAACCTGGGACTTTTTTCTCAAAGAACTTACAGAAATATGGTGGTACTGCTATGGTATAGCCATCCTTAACCACAGTGCCACCTAGATAGGTAAATATCTATTCAAAATTCAACCTCTTTTGCCTTCTTAAAACATTTTTGTTTTTCTGATTACAAATTCACTTGTAGAGAAATATTTTAAATTTCGTTTACGTCTTATTTCAGCGAAGCTAATCAATCTATTCATGTTAGTACCAAGACGCAACTTCTAGGGAATTTCTTCTGACCTTCATGAATACATCATATGTAAAGCAAATAGTATTTACAATGTGTATTTTTAATCGCTCTATCCGAAATTTCTAAAACAAAATTTCTTCCTCCTGCAAAATATAGATGAGCATTCTTCCGCTTACAAAACGGAATTTTCCTTTGCAATCCTGGATGAGGTATCCTCCCCCCATCTTAAAATGCGAATTCCAAAACGCTATGGATAATAAAAAGTCACATGGCTTGAGCTACGTCACGAAATTGATGACATCTTCGGCATGTTCTATTCTGCAATTTGTGCAAGTTAAATAATTAATAATGTAACAATCAGTCATGAAAATATTACGAAACTTTTACATGGTTCATGGTAAAAAAATTACGGCCGCTAGGGTATGATCAGAAGGCAAGCACACATACCTATTTATGATATTTGATGAAAATTGGGATGGGAATCCTTAATGAAATCGGCCATTTGAATTCTCCGTAGTTTATTCTGTTTCCTTTTGGTATACATTTAATATTTAAAAGTCACATTCGTTTGTAAAAAAAAAAGAAAAAAACAGAAACGAAAATTACAGCACAAATAATGACACATACACATAAGCCAATACTTTTTCAGTATCGAAAAATATTTTTAGTAAGTTATTTTTAAAATCTCTTTAAAATCTTGGTATTGAAAATTATAATCATTTTTTTTTTTAACTTTTATTTATTTATTACATTCTTTAAATAAAAACATTTTATAATTTGATTACAATGGAAAGTAAAAATGACATTCAATGACAATCACATGATGAGAGAAGATGACCAATGACACCACTCTCAAATCATAATTAATATATAAAATATTTTAGTGATATTTTGTTATTGAATATATTTGGCTTTAATAAAACTGCTGACCTTGTAGCTACCAAGAATTCATTATTGAGATATTTATTGTGGATATTTCAGAGCAATTTGAAGGTTTGAATTAATTTAAATGTACCCTAATTTATTTAATGGCGTTAACTGTTTCCAGAAGACATTTATCTTTCTATCGCGACACGCCCAAAGATAAATTATTGTCAGTTCTATTTGGCGGTTACATCCTGATACTGAAAGTCCTTCATTTATTTGAGGGGAAATGTACGAGGAGGAAAAATGATTTACTTATGGAAAAAGAGTGTAGGCTTTTTGAATTTTCAGAAAACAACAGCTTTTAGGGAATAACTTGGCAATAACGTTCAATTAACAGTTTAAGTATTAATAAGCAATGCTTTCTGTGTTCCAAAATGCACTTTGTCTGTATCTCTCTTGATTCTTCGGAAGAAATCTAATCAGTTAAGCATTCTGATTATAAGACCAGGCCAAGCTATTAGGGCTGAGTGATAATGAAAAAATTTATCAAGGATTACTTCAGTCTTAACTATATGGGAATAGCCATCTATGGAAACAGACCTGGGGTGAAGGATAAGGAAGTTGGAAATTTATTAAACATTATTAAGAAAATTACTACATTCAATAAAGGCATTTTATTTATTTCTATTACAGCCGACCTGGAGGGTTTGGACGGCCTGGTCCCATCGTGCACACCCTCGTTCACAGGCCAGGCATGTCACTAAAGACTTATCAAGATGGACTTGACATGAGCTGGAAGTCAATTACGGAGGTCGAATTCGGCGACGCTGGTTGCATCGTGCTGTCAGTTTGTGCCTCCTCCTTCATGGCTGCATCCCAATCTCTTTCTGGAACGCGACCTTCATAATGTTTTTGCTTTTGTTTTCTTGCTATCTTCTTTCGCACTCTTTTCATCAATACCCCACATAAATGGCATTAATGACCCAAGTGGTTGGCATGCCAAAAAAAAAAAGAAAAAAAAAAGGCATTTTGTACAGGACTGTTACCCTCAGTTAGGTATCTTCTAACTCTTTTATATAATTTGTAAACAATAATTCTAAGATGATTTTAGTTGGGGTTCGGTCGACACCGAACCCCAACTAAAATCATCTTAGAATAATATCTACGGTCAACAAACTCTCCTTTTGTAAACAATAATGGGTATTTTACTTATTTTCTTTAATTGCGTGCGTGCGTGCGTGCGTGTCAGTGTGTGTGTATTAATAAATTGGGCATATGGCTTTTAAATACAAAACGAGCAAGATAGGACCCAGTAGGAGTGGGTAGGTGTAAATATAAAAATATAAATTTTAGTAACACCCATTTTTAGTACCTAGTAGGTGCGATCGGAGAAAAAATGTAATATAATGAAAAATAACCCTCATGAGAACAACCTTAACAGTACATCCATTTGAAATTTGCTAAAAAGTATAGTAATTTAGGTCCTTGCTCTCTCTGCACGTGCTTGTGACTACCATCTCACCAGAATGTAAGAATAAGCTCATTCGGCGTAAAATATTCCTTTTCACCATTATCTTCAGACAGTCCTATGGGGGGTAATGGAATTTTGTTGATGTAGATTTGTTTTAACATGATTTTCGCTATTGTCTTAAATATTCATTTATTCCGTTTCATTTGTGTTTGTACTGACCAATTTGTATTGTCTTTGCCTTATTTCACTTTACGAAGAGTATTAATTATATCCTTATACTTATTATACTATAAAACTGTATTTTTTACTTCTCTGCTTGGGCTAACTTCCGACGTCCGAACCACCTTCCATCTTGGGTCCCGATCCAGCCAGTCACCCTTCTCCTTCCCCCATACATCAGATCCGTCACTCTGTCAATCCATCATACATGGGTCTCCCGCGACAGCGGCTTCCTGGTTGTTCCACCCAACGAATTCCCCATTGTAACTTTCTCTTGGTCATTCTCTGAGGTAGTATTTTAATTCGCAGTTGGCATATTAACTTCATAACACTCCACCATCTCCGCATGGCCTTAGTTTGTGTTGATTATATGGAATACAATTTAGAGGCAACTAGTTGACCGTCTAGCTTTACGGGAAGAGGTTTGTCTGGGATTTGGTTTCGGAAGCCAATAATTAAATACTTATAAATATTATTTTATTTTGTGGACTCTCGACACTAGTGCGGGGAATTTAATAACTTATCAGACTTGTCTCGGTAGCATAAGTGGCAAATGCACCGGCCCGGATAGCAGGGGATCCAGGTTCGAGTCCTGGCTGGGACAGTTAGATTTTTTATTCTGTTCCCTTGCACTAAAAATTATCTAATAATTAAATACTTATTTGTAACCAAAAAAAAGTTACATTTTAGTAACAGTCATTAATTAGTTACTGTAGAGCAGGAGTCTCAATCACCCTATCTCTCTATTTGTCCTGATGGAGGCCTGAAAGGTCGAAACGTTGGCGAAAATGAAAAAAACTTTATTTTATTTATGATGGTAGCAAAAATTCATGGTTATTGAAACCAGTTCTTCTCACTTTTATATATTTTTACTTGTTGAACGCTTTCAGCAAACAATGATTCCATCCTCGGAGCTCAGTCACCTGCACTCTAGAGTGAACTCGGGAACATAGTTTGTAATTAAGAGTGGGAGTCATTGTTCACCTTCTTCCCTCATGTCATTTAATGTTATTTTTTTATATTAATTTTTTCTTTCTTGTAATTATAATCACAATCTCAAATTACAAAATAATTGTACAAAATAATGAAATGTAGTAAATAAATAAATTAAAAAAATGTACATCCGAATTTATAAATGCAATTATTTATACTTATTAGCAATAGTTACTACATACTGTACAGTAGCAACAGATAGGCAAAATCTAGGAGAAGTGACTAGGAAGACTTACACTTGAGTAATGCAAGTAGAGGTTTGTTTTGCTGGAGCTAGGATATAAAAGCTAAAACAAAACAAAGTATATAATGACACATAAATATTTTAACTATCCAAGGTTATAAAATTGTAAGCTTGAAGAAGGGAAGTTTATCTCAAAGTATTGCATAATTTGATGCTAGGGTAATAAAGATATATCGGGAGGGGCGCTCATTATAAGATGTCTGAAATCCGAGGATGGAATCATTGATTCTCAAAGCGCTCAACAAGTAAAATTCATAAAAGTGAGAAGAATTGGTTTTAATATAACCCTAATAAAAAAAACTTTTTTGTTCACAAATCAGTTTTTCATTCTTCAGCTCCCAAGACCGAATTTCTGACAATCCTCTCCACTTTTATGAAATTCTTCTTTTAGCATGAAAATTTTGGTTTAATATATATATATATATGCTATTCCTTGATTCTTAATTCAATCTAATGATTAAATATCATTCATACATGTATATATATTTATGGTATTTTCTGGCTGACCTATGGCTAAAGTTGAGGTTTCCTCGATGGTGGAGTTCGTGCACTTTAAGCCTGATCCTTGGTGGGTTAACTCGTTTACCTGGTTAAAAACAAAGTGGGTAAAAACAAAGTTAAGGAAGTTAGATGGGGTTTCCGTAGTAAGGGGGAGTTGCTCTCTCAACAGCTGATCCTCCGAACGACGGAACTAATTAGAAAACTCTCCCCCCGGGGGGCAGACGGACTGGAAGCCCTCCAGACAAGAGTTTTGGAGTTGAGGCCGTCCACATCTGCCGTGTACGTGTTTTTTGCCTGGAGGCAGTTTCGGCTTCGCAGAAGCGGGTTCTCCACGTGTCCCGGTCTCTTCCACGAAAACCCCTCACCCCCACCACCACAGCAGAGAAGTCTGTCTCTCGCCCCCTCCCCTCTACTACCACCACTCCCTTCCCAGTAGGTTATAAATATAATGTGAAAGGCTCACGGCAGATGGCGTGCCCGGCCTTGCGAACGCCCTGCGCTCTGGTGGCCGTGTCTATTTACTAGGAGCGGCTAGCCTTCTTGGAAACCACTTACTCCCCCACTACTTCGCCTCTGGTTCCTTTTACTTCCCCTCTCTCAGGGATACGGCATCTAGATTGGTAAGAGTGCTTTCCCATTAGCCAAGAAGCCCATGTCTGATGCATGAATACAAATGAACTGATAAATCTCTGAAGGGAATGGAGAACCAAAAAGAAAAATAAATAAATAAAAGTATAAAAAATAGAAATGCGATAATTTGCTGACTGGTGGAAGTTCTCAATCAAAGGTGGGTGAAATAAATAATAAGTTGGGCAGTAACCACCACAATTTATAACATAACATAACTGATTTATTAAATAATTGTAATTATCAAGATAATTATTAAACCATATTTAAAACAATTAATGAGAGGGAATAGTATATAAAAAACTATCTGTCCCAGCCAGCAAACGAACCTGGATCTCCTGCTATCCGGGCCGGTGTGTTAAGCCACTACACCACAAGGACTAGCTAGATATCTCATTAAATTCCCTCTACACTAGCGAGAGTCTAACCCACGAGAAAGGCGACAACTTCGTCTTGTACTCGAAGGAGCTGACATTGTCATAAAGTCAATGTCACGAAGTTCTCGCCTTTCTCGTGGGTTAGACTCTTGCTAGTGTAGAGGGAATTGAATGAGACAACTAACGCGTCCTGGTGGTGTAATGGTTAAGCACGCCGGTCCGGATAGCAGGAGATCCAGGTTCGATTCCTGGCTGGGACAGATAGTTTTTTATATTCTATTCCCTCTCATTAATTGTTTAAAATTTACGTGGGATAAAATACCACAACCAAATAAAATATTTATTATTAAACCATTTTTATAAGAAATTTTTATTTTAATGTATTTCTTTAACTTTTAATATTTAAGTAAATTTTCTTAATTATTATTTGGTGTTACAGTGCTACCATTATATGCCGTTATATTAATATAAGTGGACGAAAAATTGTGGGACAGATAAATGACAGCTAACAGTTCCAGAAAGTTAGGCGGATTTGAAATACGGTGGTGCCTTAATGTTATGTCGCTCCTAATCTAGACAGAAACCTTCATCGCAATAGACAACATATATTTAAAGCTATAACTTTTTTATCTTTCAAATAAAACTTTTGGAAGTAATATTTAGAATGGAATACCGGCCAAGACTGCATACGCAGTTTCATTCCAGGTAAAAAAAACTTCATCCCCTCGAACAATTAATGAGAGGGAATAGAATATAAAAAACTATCTGCCCCAGCCAGGAATCGAACCTGGATCTCCTGCTAACCGGGCCGGTGTACTTTCCAGTTATACTCATCCCCTCGATTTTGGCACTTACTTGTCTTTGATTGTGAGTAAATATGTACAACAAAAGCTAGAGGTTCTGATTCATGACAAAGAGGAATTTTTAACAATGAATACTGCATCGTTTAGCAATAACCAAAGGATAGATAGGTTGTGGCCTATTCGTGGAGAGTATTGTGAAATTTATCTGAAAATATTATTCTCACAGTAACCAAAGATCTTAGGAGTATCCAAATCTTACAGCTGATACAAAATCACACTCTCCACATCCAGTGAGAGAAATAACAATTTGTTCATTTTTTTTTTTTTTTTTTTTTTTTTTGTCATATCATTATTATTAACATCAAGGGTGCTATTTCGGGGTACAAATCTATCTTCTTACTGACTAATATAATTTTTTATACATATGAAAGTCACATAATTGTCCTTCAGATCAAAATTTTTACTAATACCTTTCTAGATTAAGATCTTTCCTACATCATACAAATACTATTTTCCTGGTTTTTAGCCAGAAAAAAAAAATATTAAAATTGAATTGATAAATACCCCTTCCCCAAACATTCGTTTTATAATGCTAACATTTTTGGATACAACTCAAACACTTTCCTTACTACCACTGTATCAATACCAAGTGATTTTAGTTTTTAAAAAACAACAAAAAAAACCTGTAATCCAAAAATTCTAACCTATTTTAAGATTAATGTTTTACATATTGACTCGTAAAAACAAAAAATCGAAAGAAAAAATGTATATCAGCCGAACGCTGTAAAATAAATTTATCGAAAACGGCTGAACCAATTTCTTTTAAATTTAAGATTTAGGTTTTATCCGTTTCTACGGTGTGCTTAATCTCATATGAACATCCATGAAAACGTTTTGTTTTTTTAAATTCCTCTACAACAAAACAATAGCAATTAAACTATCGAGCTGAGGTTGGCGGCAAAAACTTAAATTTTTTGTTCTCTTCTTTTTTTTCGCGCTTCCAACAGTTATTCTGTAAAGAAATGGTTTGCGTTGTAGATGGCCGGATTTATGAGCAATTTGACTTATCTGTGACCGTTATTTTGATTGATTCACAGATAATTTACTGCTATTAAATTATAAATATGTTTACGTAGACTTCTTCGGCCTCCAGAAATATTCATAATTTTTCCTGGCTTGACAGAGTCGGAAAAAATAATTTTTTGCCGAACAACTTTGCGACACAGTCAAGTCCCGGAAAAATAATTTATGAATATACATAAATCAAAAGTTAGCATTAAATAGTTCAGTCGTAAGTGCGTTCCGGTCTTAGTAATTTTTCTATGATACATTTTTTATGATTGGATCCTGCACAGTATTTAGTAGTAAATCTTTATAGGAGATCTATTGTAACCTCATTATAAGGAAACGGGTGTGCCGATGAGCGAATTTCTCCCCTATTTCTAGCTATTTCTCCAGGTCTGAGTTCCATGAAGGGGTAACAGTTTTGTCTTCCTTCTCTTCTGGTTGGGCTTCAAAGTAAGTTGTCCTTTCCTGCTCAAGATAAGCCCCGTATCTTGAGGAATAAGCTATTTGTAGAGAGACTTATCAGCTAAAAAATTCTATTTTTATATAGTTGAACAATTTCTACCATTAAGTCAAGTTGGTGTTTCGAATAATTACACTTATTTTAAGGCAGTTTTCAAATAGACCTGTCTGGTCTTTTTAATGCAAAATCTCTTGTCTATTGACAGTGATAAAAAAAAAATTGGCTCGTTGTCTCTGTTAAGATTAACTACATTGCTTCTAAGTAAATCTTCAAAAAGCCCGTTTTGTTGGGGTCAGTCCTCATATGACATTTGCACCGTAGCACAAAACTTGTATTGCTTCTGTAATGGCTGTTTCAAGCCCTGATGTGCTCTGAAAGTGCTTCGTCTACATCTTGTCGGAAAGCAAAATAAATGGAGGACCAGGTTTCACTAGGATCAGGATTAGGATCAGGTTATAGGGCGATCAACATCATGGTTATTACGCCCTGACTGTTGGGTTAATTAAATATTTTCATATAAATATTTTCTCTTAAAATGCACATAAGTTTGCCTACATTGGATTCATGGTTTGCCAGGGATGCCGACAGTTGTCTTGGGAGGTTTTGAAATGTAAATAGATTAGTGTAATATGGGCATTCCTCGATGAAATGTTGAACGCTCATTTGAGAGCTACATTTAGGGCATATTGGCGGTTGATCTTTAGTGATTAGATGCATGTGGGTAAGATTGGTGTGACCTATTCTAAGTCTGATTAGTACGACTTCTTCTCTTCTGTTCTCCCGGTTCGATGTGGAGACCTCCAGGTTTCACTATATATAGCTTTACCAAAGGCAAATATTAAAGAAAATATTTACAAACGAACTAGGGGGGATGAAGTTGAGCGCGTCCCGATCAGTCTAGTTTTCCCCTTCATTGTAATTTTCAAAGTCATGAAATTTTTTTTTTGTGTGTGTGTGTGTGTGTGTGTGTATGGACACACACATTAAAGATGGCTTTAATGATGTGGGAAATATGCTTAATTTACTTCTCAAAGATTTTTTTTTTCTTCTTAGGAAAAAGCCATGCGGAATAATTGCTCGCCATTGATTCTTGCACATACCTTCCTCGGGGGGCTGTCTCTCATTTCGGCTCCTGATTGAGGAAATGGGACAGTTAGAGGAGATGAAAAGAGCCGCTCGGTAGGCGGGATCTGGACATTTTAAATTGCTCTTATTCCTGCCGTTCCACGAACGTGTTAGCGTAACAAGTAGTGGTGGTGGGGGGTCTTATTGACTCCATCCCGCCTTCCAGCAACCCATTACAAGCCATTGACTACTATCGAATCCGACTAGACGTCTCGTCGCCCCCTCTCTCACGAATAACCATATAAACCAGTACGCCCTCCGAGCAACCCAACTGGGTTTTAACAATTTGAAAAATAGGAGTATTTATTTTAAAATACACCTAGTATTTTACTTTTTTAAATATCTTTCAATTCTACAATCTATATGAATACTATAATTGTCTTTAAGCCTTTACTAAATGTTTAACCTGTGCAACAACCTACATATTTATCATTATAAATATTTTATTTGGTTGTGGTATTTTATCCCACGTAAATTTTAAACAATTAATGAGAGGGGATAGAATAAAAAATCTATCTGTCCCAGCCAGGAATCGAACCTGGATCTCCTGCTATCCGGGCCGGTGCATTTACCAGTTATGCTACCAGGACGCGCTAGTTATCTCATTCAATTCCCTCTACACTAGCGAGAGCCTAACCTACGAGAAAGGAGAGAACTTCGTCTTGTACTTGAGGGAGCTGACATTGTCATACATTTTGTCGACTCTCGTCATTTACTTTATTTAATTCTTCATTATAAATATTTTATTTGGTGTAGAGGGAATTGAATGAGATAACTAGCGCGTCCTGGTAGCATAACTGGTAAGTGCACCGGCCCGGATAGCAGGAGATCCGGGTTCGGTTCCTGGCTGGGACAGATAAATTTTTTATTCTATTCCCTCTCATTAGTTGTTTACATATTTTCAGCTTCTCCAACGGGATGATACGCCTTGCAGCTGTCCGTGCAATAGATGACTCACTTAAATTGATTCCAGCATTGTTATGCATCTGAATTTGTCATTTGTCAATGGTGATATTACGTACACGATAAAGAGGTATTCTTCTGTCTCCTTTTGTATTCTAGTCCCACGTCTACCTCACTGTGCTTCGTTTATTTGCTCTCTTTGCTGTTCAATCAGGTTAAAGCGCAGGTCTTGAAACCTCTCCTGGTTTTGCTTCTTGACAGTTTTTTTTTTTGTGTGTGTGTGTGTCTCTCTAATTCTCTCTATCTCTCTCTCTCTCTCTCTCTCTCTCTCTCNCTTTGTTATCTATGCTTCTCTTAGACTTCTATCTTTGTAATAAATATTTTGTTTTTTTCTTATCTTTTACAATTATCTCTCATTAGAGGAATGATCTACTAGACTTCTAAAACTTATAAATATTTTATCATTAAATATTTTAACTCTATGTGATGAAAGATAATTTATTTTTTAGGTTCTAATAAATTGGCATATGGTTTTGACATTATGTTTTCTCAATTATCTAATTTTTTTTCATTTTTTTTCTCTTGCTCTTCTGTTCTTTACATAAGTTCTCTTGAGGATAAATGAGTGTGCCAATATTAATTAATAATTTGTTTTTTATTCCTAGATGTGGAATGATACAAAATTGACCTTCCCCTTGACCTTTTAGCAGATTTCCCATGGGGAAATCAAGCTATTTAAAAAATAATATTTCTTCAGATTAGAGTAGTAATATATATTAGCTATTCTTGTATAAGTTTTAAGCTGTTCCAGTAGCTCTAACTAAATTATTTTTTAGATTCCTAGAAAATTTATTCAATATATTACTTTTAGTTTGACAATATTGCTTTAAACGTGCTTGAAGTCAATCTTTAGTGAGGACGTCACTAAAAACTTAAGTATACGACATTGTTTCTGCTTGCACTATGAGTTTTGGTATCTCTCAAGTAATTGTAGATAAATTATGATTTGCTTTAGTATAAAATCAGTTTTAATACTTTAGATGATGTAATATATTTCAGATTCCGAGATGTATAAGTATATTCTCTTGCTGTAGAAGAATGTGATTCCCCTCCATCCTAAATTCTCTCTTCCCCAAGCTACCTTAAATCCGCAGTACCTCTCTTTATCACTGTTATTCCTTATTATTTTAATATTTCATTCCTCCTTAATACCTCAAAATAATCACCAAGTCTCCTCCTCCTCCTCCCTCAACCACTCTTTTTCACTCTTTCTCCCTCCGCCCCCCTGCCATTCACCGCTCACTCTTTCTCCCTCCCTCACTCACTCTTTCTCCCTCCCTCACTCACTCTTTCTCCCTCCCTCACTCAATCTTTCTCCCTCCCTCCTCACTCTGTCTCCCTCTGTCCTACCTCCCCTGACATTCACTGCTCTATCCCTCTCCCTCCCAACCTCCCCCTCGCTCCCTCCCTCCCTCTCTCTCCCTTCCACTCTCTCAATCTCTCTCTCCCTCCCTCCCTCCCTCCCTCCGTAGAGGGAGGGGCTAACTACAGGTTGCCATTCCATAATAAAGGTCCATGGCCCAGTGCAAGCTTTTATTAATCGATAAAAGCTTGCCCAGAGTGGGTTTCTAACCCGCAGCGCCAGGATTGCGAGACCCTAACGGATCCCCTGAGCTACCCTGGTGCCCCCACCATATAAATTTATTCAATGAATTAAAATTTTGATATAACTCCAACATAAGCTACTTATGAGCGAAATTTTCGGAATTCCAAAATAGTCATCAGCCTTATATTAAATCGAAGTATGGAAGATCAATTGGCGGAAACGTTGCAAATTTAGAAACCCAGATAGCGCAAGCACATACACACACGCCCGCGTAATTGAAGACAACGCAAAGCAACGAAAAACAACGTAATAACTCCTTGAATCCGTTAAGACAAAGGTACTGACGCACCCACGGCACCACATAAACGCCAGCTCTTGCAAATACATCCATAAATTCCTCATCAAAATGCCAGCAACGCTATAGACAGTGCGTGCCGCGTGTATTTAAATGCAAAATGAATCGACATATCCCCCCTGTGCGTATACTATATAAGTTGTACTGTCAGCATTGAACTAGCCATCAGGGGTATTGGAAACGCTTTGGCTAGAACCTCAATCAAAATTATTCTTCCCTGCTGGCCTTGTATTGTAAAATATCATTGTGTAACTACTAATTTTAGACAAAAACTAGTAGAGCAAAATAAAGTTATAATAAAATAATAGTGGATTTATTTTGATTTGGCAGCATTACAATATAACTCAATCAAAATTGTTTTCTTCTAAAATTAAATAATATTCTTACTTCAAAATTTTGTCATTTGTAACAAGAAGAACCATTCAAAATGAAGTCGCAATATGGAATCAATATTTCAGATCCAAGGTGAAGAGTATCATCTGAATTCTTTAATTTCACGGTCTGCTGTCCATCCAAGATTCTTGCAAATCTTTATAGTGGGTGGTGAGGAGTAATAAATCAATACTCACTACCAATACAAGCACATCGAACAGACGGAAAAACGAATATAAAACGAAACTTTTTTTTTTTTTTTTTTTTTTTTGCGAAATAATAACCAGCTGATCAATTTCAACGAGACTAAATTGACAATAACTATTAACTGACCAGCAGACGATAAAAGTATCATATCTGGAGGGCACGTGTATGTCTGCTGTTTCAGTGTACCAAATGCTAATGAGTTCCAGCTGTTATGGTTGGCCACGTGTATGAACGTCGAGATATGAGAATCTGACGCAGAGATAACAATTGAACAGAATCATCGTTTTTACGACCAGGTACAATAACCATTGATATCGTAGGAAAGAGAAAACGATGACATTTCAACATCAAACAAAGAAATCCAGCGACAGATATAACTCTATACATTATTTTGATATATTAACTTTGTCTTATTTAATTAATATTTATATGTCCGGACAAGTATAATATTACTTTAAATCAGTAAAGCTCAATATAGTTTTTTTTTTAATTCACTATTTTCGGAGTCCACTCCTTTATCCCTTTCCAGTCCCCTTCCACAACTCTCAAATAGAAAAACAGATCGGTCAAGGTGTAGGCACTTTTGAGTCTCTTATTACATTTAGTCATGTTTCTATATTATTTTGTATGTTTTTTTTTTTTTGTTTTTTTGTTTTTTTTTTCATATTCAGCCCTGATGAAGTCCTGAAATTTTAGCCAAAACATTGGTCAATTTATAACAAGTTTTTCAATTTATAAAAGGTATTTTTTACATAACATGAAAAGTTAAAAAACAAATATTCATCAACCGAGAAATTCGCTTGATTTACACAGTTCCAATGGGACGAACTTTATTTTTTTCTTTTCCAAAAATTGAATTTTTACAACTCATTTAACCTTTTTAAAGTCATTTTTGTAAGTTTATCTCTATTCGTTATAAACCCTCATTTTTTTTTATTAATTGCTAAATTAATTAGAGTTCGATTGATAAAAATATTAATAATTTTTAGTGTTGAATGAATAGTTGACCATCAAGTTCAATGAAGAGAGGATTGTCGGAAATTCGTCATGGTAGTTGATCAATTAAAAACTAATTTGTTTACAAATTACTATTTTAGTTACGAATTAGTTTTTAATTGCTCGACTACCATGACCGAATTCCCGACAATCCTCTTTTCATAATAATTTTAGTTTTCAAATTTCCATTAAAAATTAATAATCATATTTAAAATTCTCTGTTTTTCGGAAATTCTGAGGAATAGGTGAATGTCAAACCTATTTAAATTGTAGCAATTATTAAACGCCCTAGCGCATATTTAAAACTAAAACTTATCACTGCTTTAATAAACTCCCTGAGGTTTAAATGTTATTGGCACTTTCTTCAAAGAATGCCAGCATTAGCAGAAGAGAGCAAGGCCAAGAGATCTTTGAGGTCAAGACATGGGGCTGCTTTTGTCTATCTGCCTATCTCCAAACGCATCTTGGACAACAGTCTAGGCAGCCTAAAAATTATTAAAATTTACCTTCGTTTGAGGAATATAAATTTTTAAAAAAAGTTACATGGTTAAGAAAAAAAAAATGTAATTTTTTTTTTATGATTGCAGGGGAAAAGTGAACAGGGCAATCATCATGCTGAAACCATATAATATGGCGAGAATAGGAAGAAAATCTTCAAGGAGTACTGGCATCTGGTCAGGAGGCAGGTATATGCCTTCCAGAAAAAAACCATATGCCAATACTCCTTACAACGCTACAGCGTTGAGTGACCTGTGGAAAAAATACAGGACAATATTATTCTCAAGTATACCACACATTATTGACAGACCATCAGCGCTGCCTGTCCTACTTAAGATTTTACTGGGCTTTCCTAGCTTCTCCAGGCAGAAGGCTAACTACTTCTTCTTCTTCGCCTCTGATCCCTGACCAATAGATCACCTCAACGAGAAAGGTAGCGAAATGGCACTTAAATGGATACTTAGTCTCCGCGGAATTTCAGGCAATGAAAATGCGGACGTACTAGCAAATAATGCGATAAAAGATGGCGAGATGTACTCAAAAATCACCTTAAATAATGTAAAGGCGCTAGTTAAAAGATTGGTTTTTAATAAGTGAGAAAATGAATGGCGGTCAACCAGAGACAACAAGTTACACGAGATAAAATATACTCTGAAGGTACTTATACCGGGTACTTATACCTTGTACCGCGTCCAGTTCCATTTCAACTGATCGTAAGAGAGGAGTGGTATTAGCCAGACTAAGAATAGGACACACAAGACTTACTCATGGCTATATAAAGGCAAAGGACAACCCACCCATTTGTGAGGTCTGTCGACAACTTCTTACCATCAAACAAATATTTACAGAGTGCCTGAAATATGAAGAAACAAGTAAGAAATATAACTTAAATGGGACGAAATTCTATAAGATGAGAATAAAGTGGATTTTTTTTTTTTCTGAAAGAGAACAGGTTATTAAATCTTATCTAGATGCGTTCTCAGTGTTAAGTTCCTATTCCATCTCTCTCTCTCTCTCTCTCTCTCTCTCTCTCTCTCTCTCTTTTTTTAAAATT
>KZ807111.1:546827-570554 GCA_000696205.2 Oncopeltus fasciatus
AAAATATTTTTAATTATATATTTTGTGTAAAATAAATATTTGAAAGGTTTTAAAAATTATTTAACTAATATTGATCAGGTTTTTACTTTTCTTAACTCCCATTAAAAATATTTTTATACATTAGTTTATCTTGTAAGGCACAGAAATATTTTATTATTTAAAAATTGGCACATTTTCATTTATAAATTTAAGCTTTATGGAAATATATCTTATCTGTTTTTTTTTTGTTTTTTTTTTTTTAATTTTAGGATGAAATTCCTCCTGGTTTGAAAGGAGATAACAGGCATGAGCATGAAACTGAAGATATGCATATTAAGGTAGCTTTAATGTTTTTTTTTTTGTTTTTTTTTTCTAATTTTTAACTTTCTAAATTACACTGCACAACAAAAAAATATTGTTTGAATGTTTCCTACACTAAATTAGTCTATTTCTACTAATTTTGGGGTGATAAAAACGAAAATAACATTGAAAAATTTTTATTAGCTCTGGTTTTTGAGATATACAGCACTTAATCTTAAAGAGTAGTTATACTATACGTGAAAAGTGAAAGTACAAAAAACAATATTGTTATGTTTCTTTTAGAATATTTTAAGTACAAAATTGATTAAAAAAAACATTATTCTTAGTGTTTTGACAAATAAAAGAGGTTTGTACCACCAAATTTCAATTAAGTCAATCCGATGTATTGTAAGATCGCTGTCGTTTAGCTTGTCTTTTATAAAACACTTCTGGAGCATCCTGTACTAAGCTGTCTGTACTGAGATATTTTCACATCATGTTTTAGAAGATTCCACTGTTGTAGTCTTGACCCTAACAGCTCAGCCTTTTCCTTAGACAAGCCAAGATCTCTTATAAGGTCACTCAACTCTGCTTGACTAATTCTGTGCGGATCACTAGACCTATCGCTTACATCAAAATCAGGGTCATAGGATGTAGAAGGATGGGTTGCTTCTTGTAAACAGACTTCATCACTTTCCTCTAAAATTTCATAGTTTTGGGGTGGAGAAGGGACTGGCAAATTGTCTGAGTGTGGTACAGGCCGAAGAGCAGATGGGAGATTAGGGTATTTCACCGTTCCTCTTTTCTTCATAGATAAACCTTGCTTAATGGGAGGAGTTAAGCAGAAATAACAGTCGTCTGTATGATTGGTAGGCTCACGCCAAACCATAGGTACTGCAAAAGCCATTGCCCGCTTGTTATTTTTCAGCCACTCTCGCAATATGACGGAACAAGAATTACAACATATATGAGGAGCCCATGATTTATCTTGGTCCCCAACTTTTACACCAAAATAATGTTCATAGGCAGTCTTAATGATAGGTGACATTTTACGTTTCTGAGCCTTAAATGTTATTTCACCACATATATAGCAAAAGCTATCGACAGAATTCACACACTTTCGAGGCATTTCAGATCAGCACTTAAATTAATTTAAAAATCAACTTCACACGATAATTTCAATAGCAACCACGTGCGTACAATTGACAAACTCGCAAAGGTTATGTTTACTACTTATGAACAGCTGATGAGAGGGGTGTTATGTAAACAAACATGTGTACCAACTGTTGGTGATGAAATATTTCATTTGTTGAAAACTCAACATATATATAATAGAATGATACTATGTCTTGAAAACAAGAGCTAATATATAATTTTTATGGTCATTTTCAGTTTTAACACGTGGAAATACATTAAAATCAGCTAATTTCAACCCCAAAACAAAAACTTTGTTGTTCAGTGTTATTGGTATTGCTATTATATTTTTATTGTAATGCTAATTATGTTCATACAGAAATTATTAGTAATTTTTTACATTTTGTATTTGATCAGTATAATTGGCAACCTAATATTGATTGTTTAGTTTAGCCCATCTTCATTCTCCCCCAGACTGTTTTAACTTAAGCCACTACTACTATTTCAGGCTTCAACGGTTATCTATGAAATTAATTTGACTAAAACTTCCAAGGCACATGTTCCTATATAATTCTTTCCTTTTAAAAATTTCAGCTGAAATTTGAGTATTTTGTTACCTTATACCTGTGTATAAATAATCTCTCTCCTGAACATGCTTATTTGTGACTTCTGTCAGAGTAAAATCAAGCTTCAGCCAGGTTTTTTTTTTTAAATCTTTATCTTATTTAGGGAAGTAAATTCTAGTTGCTAGGCCTTTTGATGAATTATTTTTCAATTGTTCCCTTTCTCCTAGTAAATTCTGTATTTCAATTCTTAATTTTGTTAGATGACTCCTATACAGACTCATAAATAGGAACTTCAACCTTACAATAGAAAACAAACTGATGCTCAGCAACACAACCTGAACATATAGTGTAGAATTTTGGCATCCAATATCCAAAGCATCTAGTTCTTTCAATCCAAAACCCTCAGAATAGTCGCTAATGCTCCCTATTGCGTATCCAATTCCTCCCTTCACCACAATTTTAATATCCCTTTCTTTCAAACCTCATTTTTTCTCGCTTCACTCTTTTCTACAGTAAGTGCCATATCATCCTAATTCACTGGCACTGGTACTATCCTCCAACTCCAACCCCTACAAGCCCACCTGACTCAATGGAAGATGGCCTCGTGACCTCCTGGGAATATAGTATGTAATTAATTTGAGAGTCGTGTCATTGGTCACCTTCTCTCCTCTTGAGGCAAATTGAAATTGCATGATAAGCATTGCTCAATAGTCTCTAAATATATTAATCTCAGTGCTTCAATACGGATTTCCCTACAGTTTTAAACAGAGCGATCTAGTGCATTTTCTTACTGCAAACATTTGCAGTGTAGGTACTCCATATGAGAATTATAATTATATCTAAAATTGAATACTACCCTAAGAACTTTGTTCCCTTCACCAGTTCAATCCTGCTTGATATAATTGTTTAATTTTCTTGATCACTTCTATTGTTCCTCTTTGGGGTATTAATTCATTATGCCCCTGTTTGAGGTAATTATACTTAAGTAGTTGGTATATTATTCAGGATATTATTAACTTCTCAAGCTATTTTCTAAACAGTGGTAAGAGACTAATGTATCAATTTAAGCCATCCATATTTTCTTTCCTGGCCTATACTATAATCTAGACTGTTTTTTGTTGTTTTTTTCCCTATGTAGCTTATGCAATATTTAGTTTATAGTAATGAAAATCGATAACAGTTTATTACTGATCCAAGAAATATTTTTTTACTAGTTAAGTAGAAAAATTGAAGAATTAGAAGTGAGGGTTTATCTGAACTATAAATTTAAACTTTAAAGTCTAGAAACCACAATTAGTTTACACTAAAAAATTGTAAAATTTAATTGTAAACCACAATGAAATTTTACATATCACTTTTAAATATATAGTGATTAGTCATGTTGTTTATTGTGCAAAATTAGATGAATAGGAGTAATCAGATTAATTTATTGATAAAATAAATATGTTCAAATGATGATGATGATTGTGGTAAAGTAATCCCACATTTCATTATTTATTGGAATTGTACAGGGAGCTAGAAAAAAAATATTACTATCTCAGCCTGGAATCGAACCGTGAAATTGACCAATTGGGGTTTACCTAAACTTTAAATTTTAATTCAATGGTCTAGAAGCCAAGAAATGTTATTTGGTTTTTAAATAATAAAAAAAAGAAAAAAAAGGGTTATGTGAAACTTTTCCTCACCTATGTTTTGTTCATAGGTAAAATAAGGAGAGAGATTATTACTGTTGAGAGTCAAATGAAGGAAATGGATTTTGGGGTCAAAATACTAACAGGGATTCAAATTTTATTTTATCTAATTAAAATTAAATAATTTGGGGGGTTTCAAAGATAGGTTAAAAAAAGACTAAAAACTAAGATCTTATGTCTAGTTCAACCAAACCAAACCGATTGCCTGAGAAAGTGGGAGTGCTTAAATTTTTACTAAATACATTTTTAAATTCCTTAACATCAATTTTATCTTAGAATGTTACATAAAATAAATTTTATATTAAAAAGAGAGGTTCCAGCCCAATTCTCAAATTTAATTTCTTCAGTTTCTTCCTCTGATTTAACATGTCATTTTTTACAACATTTCTTTACTACCTAATTCCATTTTTCATTTTTTAATGATACAGTACTTGGAAAGTAACCAGAATACTGAGGGTGAATGTGATTCTGATGTTAGCGATGAACTTGGCTACTTAAACACAACCATAAGGTAAACACATTTTTTAATTATTATTTGTGACTAAAGTTATTTTTTGTGTGGTTTATCAGCCTCTAGCCAGAGTGAGATCAGGTTATTGCATTCAGAAATAATTCTACTCCCATATGGGGGACTGATCACAAGTCCTTGCAATCCAAGGCAACTAAAGTTCCTGCTTTAAGTGACTCGGCTCTTTGAATGTTGCTAAAACATTTTTTTTATTTGAACATTCGTTTTTCTGTCAAGATGTATTTAATTGTTTTATGAAACTTAAGCAACCAAATGTCTCCCCATTATTTATATTTCATATAACCAAATATTTTGCCCTAAGGCATCTTCAGTGAATTCTGAAACCAAAAATTATGTCCTAAATATATTATACACTTCCTACTCTATAATTAATCATACTAAGAGACAACCAAATAACATACAATATAACTCACCTCATTATACTAGTGTCATATAGAAATTATTTATAACTATGTTGCTGAGTAAGTCCACAATTAAGAATTTTTTGGTGAACGATAGATCAATCATTTTCATGAATATAAACCTACTATTTAACGCATTAATTAATTCCAAATACCTCAAAAGAAGAATTCTGTGTCATTTATTAAACATTCATGTTTGGTCCTATTTACAAAGATCCAAAGAGCCTGGCTCCAGTAATATTACCCTCAATAAACTACCTATTGCACTTACCATGTTATTCCTAACTGATCCAGTTTAAATATTTTATTAATTAATTTCATTTTTTCATCTTAATCAACTAATATAGTCATGAAATGTTTCCATATCATAATTTGTAATAATAGCCATAATGTGATCTTGCTTTACCAGTTTTATTTTTATTTTTATTTTTTTATAGCTACCTGTTATTATTTATTTATGATAATACCTGCAGTATTGATAGATAACATACCCTCCTATGGGAACCTCCAGTGAAATTGTTTTCTAAAACATATAATGTTTTGTGGAATTCAATTCAAGTTGTGCAGATTCTATGACTATAGCTCCTTATTACTAGTTTAGTACAAATGACTTTGAAATTAATGTTAATGCCATCAATTTTTATCAAACAAACATGTATAATGGAAGACTTATTCAAGATGCAACTAGTTTGTCAATGTCATTTCCTAAGTAGTTGAAATTTTGTTTTGAAGTCTGAATGTGTAAGTGTGTATATTATATATATACATATTTGCTTTTGTTAAAATTACTTAAGGTGTAAATTTATAAAAATGTTTGACACAATAGCTTCTGAGTAGTCAGGAGGAATCGTTCTCTTCTAGTTATCTCATAAGTTTTTACTTCTATATCATCCCCAGCCACCCCCTTCCATTTTGATCAATTTTGTTGACATTGACAGTATACTTGTTGAATTATTAAACTTTTCCTAGTTCTGATTTTCTCCTTACTAAATATTTTCTTTCCTGCTTTCTCAATTCAATCTTCTCTATATATTCCAATAAATAAATAAATATATTTCAAGACCTCTTTTATACTCTGAATCAATAAAAAATTACTAATCCTATTTCCCTGAAGCTTTTAACACCATATCAATCTCTCAAATCTCCAATTCTTGCTATCCAATGGTTTCACTTTTTCAACTGATTCTAGCAGGTTGCCATGGTTAATTAACCCCAAATCCATTAAACATACCTTCCTCCTATCTTCTGAGTTCCTTAGGACACAAATTATTTCCTACCTAATTCTCTTCCCACAAACTCCCACTTTGGTTATCAGTCATCAGTACCTACATATTTATGTAGACCAGATCTATGTCTCTTTCTCCCCACCCTCTTAGAGCTGTTCCATGATTCTAAGCCAACCTGCCAAAGACTACATCAGTAAAATTGTAATTGAATTTAAACTCATCTACGAAGTCCATAGTTGTTATTACAGCCTCCAGCATCAGTTGAAATTCCACCATTTCCAATCAATCCCAATTTATCTACTATCAATTAATTTCATTTTCCTTTTCAGTTGTATATCTCAACATCATATTGCACTATCCTTGCCCTAGAATCTTACATTTACCATATTTTTTGTCAGTGTATCTCTAGTTTTCCATAGGCCCCAAACATGTTACCTCTGAACTAAAAATGAGTTTAGCCAACATATTCACTTAAACTAAGATGATTTTAGTTGGGGTTTGGTCGAGGTAGATCCAAAAAAACAAATTAAAAAAATGTATTTTTTTAATGAAGGATTTATCTGCCAACGTTTCGGCTTACATTGTAAGCCATCTTCAGGGCTATCATGAAGATGAGAGAGGACGTCCTGTCCCTAAGTTCACATTTTCATGACTGATTTAATTTGTGTTTTTTTGGATCTACCTCGACCGAACCCCAACTAAAATCATCTTAGAATAATATCTACGGTCAACAAACTCTCTTTTTGAATATTCACTTAAAGTATCTCTAAACTGGGACCAATCATCTTTAATCTATGATTTTAAAAAATTATTCTGAATTTTGATTATAGCATTGTGATTTAAATGTGTTTGTCTGTCAATCTTTGCACCCTTCCTTAAACGTACTCTTCCTTTCAAAGATAATATGTCCTGTATAGTATTTTCCATCATTCCACCCATTTTTCCACTCTTTACTATATTTTGCACCTTCTAAAATTCAAGGCTTATGTCCTTACTAAGCTCCTCTCTCTTTTATCTTTGCTTCTCTATCCCTAGAGTACAGATAAATTTTAAGTATTACATCCTCTACTGTGTCACTTTTCTCTGGTACTCCCTTCTTCTTCATATCTGTATTGTTTTCTGCTTTTATTTTTTATGTCTTCATGCCAAAGTCCTAAGTTTCTTTCAGATTCTTATATGTTTGCTTCTTATTTATTCCTATGTATATTAGAATTTTTTATAAATTACTTCTTTCAATTTTTCCTCCATGTATATTTTTATAAATAGTATGACTATATTAAGTTAAGATAGTTAAGAGCTATATTAAGACGTTTCTTTTAATTACTCTATATATAATATTACTTCTTTATTGTTCACTTTCCTTACTTCATTAAGCCTTAAAATTTTACATTTTGCTTTTCAAAGAGAAGAACAGTCCTGTGTTCATGTTCCACAATAAAAGCTTCTTTTTTTTTTGTTGTTTGTTTTAAATTATTTCATAGAGTATATCTGATTTCATTTACATTTCTTGTGGTAATGTCTGAACAAACAGCCAAAATGGAAGACTTCATGTGTGGATATAAGCAGGAAATTTAGGAGACTAGCCAAGGTAACTCTAGACATCTCAAGTCTAGCATGTTCCAGATTAGTCTATAATTGATAACTGTCATTGTACTAATGACATGTCATAATAATGAGTTTACTTCTACATTGAAGCATTAATTTTTAACTACTTTTTTAGCATCTGCTATCCACGTGAAGTCCTTTCTATCCCATTTATATTTTCTTATGTAATTAATAGAAATCTTAAAATGAGTTACACCTAACAATTTTTATTCTATTCTGTCTTTGTCATATGAGAAAAGCTTTATTCCTGAATCCACACAGTCCATAAGTTAGTGTGAGATGCAGGTCGTTTAATTTTATATCCTTCTGCATTTTCCTAATTTCTTTCAAGGTCTAATCAATAAAATAAGTCATAAATCAGAGATTTAACATTTTAACACTTTGAAAGAAAAGAAAATTCTGTCGAATTAGATTCTAAAATGAAAATGAAAAACATAGTACTCATTCAAAAATTAAAATCCAACTGGTTTATCCTTATCTGAATTTAAACGCATAATATTGGGAAAGGGGAAAAATTTATATGAAATTTGAATGAACTTGTAATTTATTTTAAAAACTTTCTACCAATGAGAGAAATGATGAAATTTTGTTTTTAATTTTTAATTCTGTTATAAAAATTATATCATTTCTTTTTTCAACATAAATTTTTGACTTTATAGTGCTGACACCTATGAAGAATTTGCACTCTGGCAGGCCCATGATGACGCGCAGGATAATTTCTGCACAATGCCTGATGAAGATGGTGACTATGTAGACCTCTCTATTAATCCAGAAAGGTTCACTGGATACCGTGGCCCTTCTGCTCACAGGGTGTGGCGGAGTATTTACATGGAGAATTGTTTTGTGTTAGAGTTTTTGTTAATTATGTATCTAAACCTTCCTTCTTCAAGCTTAAATTTTTCTGCCTTATTTTATGCAAAATAAAAAAGAAGTGATTTTTTTTTTTTTTTTTTTTTTTTTTTAATACTTTGGTATTATAAGTTTTTAAAAAATCTATATTTTTATTGATCAATTTACCCTTCACAATTCATTATAACAAATAGGGTTACATAAAAAAATAAATTCTATGTGTAAAGCTATTAAACATATACTCCCAGCAGCTGTTACCAATCTTTAGTCAAATGACTAACACTGTTATTATGTTTAATAGTCATCCATTTCCTTCATACATTAACTTTAACCATTCACAGTACATGTTACTGTATACATTTAGCCTATTCATTTGGAAAAAGTTTGCTATGCCGCTCAAAAGTTGGTTTTAACAAGAAGTCCTAACCTTCACCAATAATCTGGCTTACATTCTGGGTTACACAGAGGTGACACTTTTTCAACTCTGAATAGGCTATGCATCTACTCAACTTGTTAAATATCATTGATGGAAGAATTATTCTTTGTATAATTGGACCTTTTTGCTTCTCATCATTTCATAAACCTCAAGTCAAATTCTCAAACTAAACTACAAATTTCATTTGTTAACCTTGTTACATGCAAGAGTTTGCTCCATTCCTGAGAAGCCTGAACCACTAATTTCCACCCTCCTCATGGGTTTCTGTTCTTGATGGAGTTTTGAGTAGCCTAACAAATTGCAGCAAAGTTCATGGTATAGAATGGAAGGATAAAAAAATCTGCATTAGAGACATAATTGACATAATAGAGAACTCCCTTTTGTCTTATGGCTACTCCTCAAAACCAAAAATCTAATAATAACCAATAATCTAAACTAATAATAACCGCCTCCTTCAGCAAGACCCTTATAAAACATGGGTTATGACCATAAAATCAGGCTTGGGGCCAGCTTCAAACATTCTGTGCATCAGCTGGTTCTTCTTCCTTCCCAGCTTTCTTGAATTTTCATTTTCTTTCTTTTAATCCTTGCATCAAGTTGTTACTTTTATTTGATTGGAACTTCCTAGTTTCAACAATTTTGTGAACTGATTATTTAGTTCTAGACACTCATCCTTAATAACATGTAAAAATTATTCTCCCTTCCAATAATCATACGTTTTCTATATTCCAGGTTACTTGTTGTCTTTCATGAAGTTTGTATATAGGGGAGTGTTATTTTTTATGTGTTCTTTAACACTTAGTAGTGTTTTCATTGCTGGCTACCCACATGCTTATGCAGGATTTCATAATATTCCTGAACTTGATGTTCCATTGTCTGTGAAACAGTATTATTCTAAAAATAAAGTTGTTGCTTCATTGTCCCATACCATCAGGTTTTAATCAAACCATACTTCACTTCTTCTCTTCCAGGAACTAGATAATTATTACGAAGAGCTATCTATAAGTAGAAAATTTTTCATTTAAGTTCTAAATAAATTTTTATTTTACCCTTAAACAATAGACCTTTATAATTAAACTGCAGAAGTTTATGAAAATCTTTCACAAACTGTTGATACTTATTGCGTCCATAAAGAAACATTACCATGAGTACATTTTTTTAATATTGTCTTATCTCTTCTTGGGTATGGTTTATAAGGGTTATGATGGTAACTTTATTTTAGGTGACACGTTATTGATACTATCATAAATTATATAGAAGGAAAAATTTACTTATTATTTTAACTTTACAAAACTTCAGAATCAAATTGAAAGTGCACATATATTTTAAACTGAGTGGTTGAATTTTCAGGTTGATTAAAAAAGTTTATTATTTTTAAAATCTATTTTTATTAAATTAAACTTCTAAACTTTATGATAAAAAACAAATAATACAGTAAATTCTAGACTTATTCAAGTTCTTTGTTCAAAGGCTCTTGAAATCAATATGGAAATACATTGAATTGAAGACTGACTAACTGACTTCCAAACTTCACAAACCTGAATAATTGATAGAATGACAATTAAAGTCAGGTAAAATCTATGTATGTAGAGTACCCATAATTTTTTTATTATATGATTAAATAATTAAAAATATTCTTCTTGTTATAGGCCTGAAAAAAGTTTTGAATTGTATATTCCTACATCTAAACTGAGTGGTAAGTCATGATTTTTATTGTGTGTGATTTTAATACTCCCAATTTAAAATTCCATTGAAAGATTTTATTTTTTTAAACAGATCTGTGTTTAGAAAAAAGAGCATTTTATCGGGTAGTTTCAGGACTTCATGCTAGTATCAACATTCACCTCTGTTCACAGTATTTATTTCCAGGTAAAACTTGTATATTACTTATGCATTTATACATTTATATTAATATTCTTGTTGTTTGTGGTAACTTGGTTGCCAAGAGGATCCATTCATATCTCCTAATTATTTATCAATTATAGAGAAATAAAAGCTTGCCCAGGGCTGTAGATGTTTAAAATAGGGTAGCTTCCGGTAGATAGTCGGAGGGACTAAGTCCTGGAGGTGAGAAGGTAGTTTCCTGATACGGTCACTTCTTCTCGGGGGAGGCTGGTCGGCTACATGCAGCTCGGGGAATTGAATTGGTGAATATTCGAAGGTTCCAGCTGAAGGTGGGGTTCATCAATGGGATCATGGTGAATTCCAGGCTTGTTCGATTCAAGCTGAAGGTGATGATCTACTTCCTCGGGAGGTACTTCCTTGGGAGATCCATTATTAGTCTCACCTGTAGGGGCCAAGTGTCTGGTTGACACGGTGGTTTCTCGTCCATCCAGTAGTCCGATTTGGGCATAATCAGCATTAGCCTCTATTAGGTCCACTTCTTCGACTAGTGGGTCATACTTGCTGGGGTGTTGGAACTTCCTCAACAGTACAGGTCCCGAATGAAGCAACCATGCAGGCAATGACGTGCCGTTGGTGGATCTTTGAGTGACCGCATCAGGAAACTACCTTCTCACCTCCAGGACTTTGTCTTATGAAGAAGGGAAGAATGTGATGATTCACTCCATTACTAAGATTGTAATAATGTGTTTGCGTTGTTAAGGTTCTTACATTTCACGTGTTCTTATTTTATGATTTATTCTCAGTGTAATTCTCATCGAATAAATTGTAATAATACGAGAAAATACCTTCCAAGATAAGGCTTTATTCGACAAGAATTACACTGAGAATAAATCGTAAAATAAGAACACGTGATATGTAAGAACCTTAACAACGCAAACACATGATTACAATCTTAGTAATGGAGTGAATCATCACAACCCCCAAGCTCAAGGCAAAGGGGGACAGAAAATTTACATATTCTGAAAACTTATTAATGTTGTCTTAAGTTTTAATTATTATTTTATCTTATTTATAAATTCACTCTTCTTTTAAATTTTTATTCCTAAGCTTACAAATTACTTAACTTTTTTATCTTTATTTGTGTTTATCATTTAATAGTTGCATAATTCTCAAATGACATTCTGTTAAAGAATCTAACTTATAATTGAAATTTTATATTTTTATTGTGATCTATAAAATTAGTGATTGACCTTAATTATTCCCAATAAAATCAAAGAATATATTAGTAGAGAAGGAAAATTTAATTAATAAATATTAATTTTATTTTTATTATGGTATATTATCCCAAGTAAATTTCTAACAATTAATGCGAGAGAATAGAATAAAAAATCTGTCCAGCAGGAGATCCAGATTGGAGTCCTGGCTGGGACAGATAGATTTTTTATTCTATTCCCTCGCATTAATTGTTTAAAATTTGCTTGGGATAATATACCACAACAAAATTAATATTTATAAATTAAAATAAAAAGTAAATAACGAGAGTCGATAAATAGCTAGACAATGTCAGCTCTTTTGAGCATAAGACGATGTATTTGTCTTTCTCAGAGGTTTAGATTCTTGCTAGTGAGCTGGGAATTTAATTTGTTATCTAGCTTGTCCTGATGGTTTAATGTTTAGCATTCGTGCCCGGAAAGCAGGAGATCCAGGTTCGATGCCTGGCTGGGACAGATCGATTTTTATTCTATTCCCTCACATTAATTGTTTTTAATTAATAAATCTCCTTAGCTGGACGTTTAAGAATTATAATAGAGAGATGTGATTATCTCATTTTTTTTTTTTTTTACTCCCTTGTAAAAGTGATCAATGGTTTTATTTGTATGACAGAGACACTGGGCACTCTGGGAATGCGAACTGAGGGAGGACATTGGGGCCCCAACCTTGCTGAGTTCAAGAACAGATTTCAACCAGAGTATACTAATGGTGAGGGTCCCAACTGGTTGCGGAACCTCTATTTTCTTTACCTCCTTGAGTTGAGGGCTGTTGCAAAGGCATCCCCCTATCTGAGCCAGCTGGAATACTATACTGGCAGGGACTCAGAAGACCAAGACACACAGGCTGCCATAAGAGACATCCTCACTGTTATCAGGTAACCATTATATTTAGATTTAATAACATGTGAATGTATTAATGGTATTCTTAAAGAAAATTGAAACATGTCTCATATAAAAGGCTTTTGTTTTACTTCAATTTATGGGGAAAATGTAGGCCATTAATGTTTTCCATTGGTCTGTTAAATAAAGAAATTAATAAGGATAAGCCCTTTTGTTTAGTATAAATAACATAACTTTTAATGAAGCATTACTCTGGGTCATACACTGTCAGTGATTTACCTGTTTTTCATCTTGTATATACCTGAGCACTTTTTATATGATATAAATAATATACTATATAAAAAATAGTAAATAAGAATTTTCATTTGTGTGAAACTCATTTCCTATATTTCTAGATCAATTATGACTATTTTTATCAATGTCTATAGCAAAATATGTTCTTTATCTACTCTTGAATGGTTATTGCAGGGGACTTTTCAAACTCTTACAGTTATTTTATCGCGATTTATTACACCAATCAGTTAAACTATTAAAATTAAACCAATTTTCAATTTATTTATTTGCGTGATAATCAAGACTTGAGGAAATCAAGACCTTAATCACTGAAATCAAGACACCATCACTGACCCACCACCAAACGCAATCCTTGGAGAAAAAGTGCATGGAGCATACCTCTCTCCCCGCCTTCGCCATACCTTTTCCCGTCCATCTGGAGATCGGAGACAGAATCTTGACTCATCGCTGAATAATACGAGGCTCCAATCTTCCTGAGTCCAGNCATAGGGCTGAAAGTAGAATGAGAGTGACTACAGGTCCAGGTTAGGGAAGCAGGATATACTCTAAGTCAAAATTGGAAACCAGCATTATTTGGCAGGAGAATCAACACAGCTAACAGTGATAACAGAAGCCAGTTAGATACCTCCAGAAATGGACTGATAAGAACCAAGCAATGGAAAAAGAAGACTTAAACCAAGGTCTGGTCCTAGGCAGGTATAAAAGCCCCTTGGACCTGTATTTGCTTTCATTCTACTTTCATCTCTGAAAAAGCCATCACATGATGTGCCAAAGCTCGGCAATGACAGAAGAAGTATTTATGGACTTTTATCTTATCTTTGCTTTTCCTAAAAAGCTTTTATGCTTCTTATTAATTTTTTTCAGCTCCTTCCCAGACCATTTCAATGAAAGTTCTATGTTCAATGGAGGAAAGCAGGCCTACAAGTTAAAAGAAGAATTCAGGCAGCACTTCCAAAATATATCTCGCATAATGGATTGCGTTGGATGTGATAAATGCAAACTTTGGGGGAAACTACAGGTATTGAATTATAAGCATGGTACTGCATAATAAACTTAATTTGATTGCCTAATATATAATTTAATGAGTAGATTTTTATTTTATAAAATAAATTTTTTTATAATGCTAACCCTTGCTTCTTTTTTGAGCACTAAGTTTCTAATTTAATAACTTATGCACCCAGAAAAGGAAATACCATTTAGATTTATTTAAAATACTTATTAAGGATTAAGCTGTTATCCATTTTGAAAGTAAGTTTTATGTAATGTATTCTCTGTAGTTGTAAAATAGTTTAATTCAGTTGAAATATATATAATATAATAAAGAACAATATAAAATATAAGTATGCTTTTACTATTTATTATAAATGCTTTTACATGGTGTTTATATGTGATATATTTTTAAAATTATAAAATACATAATTGATTGTAGTACATATATTTCTACTAAGCACTTGATGCTATTTGTTTTTCAAAATGGTCTTCAAACTCTTATTTATATTAATTTTTGAAAAATAAATATCAATATTTTAAGTTTTTATATCTAGTGAGACTAATTGACCTCTGAGAACATTCTTGAAGGAATATTTTGGGTTCGAATTGACTTCATAAATATCCAAATAATTTATTTCTATATTGAATTACCTTTGGCCAATAAGTTTTGCCCTTATTTAATTTAATTCTTGAGGTCTTCCCTCCCAATTAATTAATTTTTTCAAGTGTTTTCTTCTTATGCCTGGTATCAGACATTCAGTCTAGATGTCTTTGGCTTCAATATTTATTTCCTATGTAAGCTACATTCCAACTTTCAACTTCTTGTACAACAAGAATTTATTTAGACTTTAATTTTCCTTCTTCCCTAAACTCTTCCTTTCTTTCTTTCAATTACTTACTGTACAGCCAATAATGTGACCCCCTCCCTATATGACTAAGTGATTAAAAGAGAGGTATGATAAATTTTCAAAAAAGGGCTGTAAGTTGCTTGTCCTCATATTTGTTATTCTTTGGTCCTCATTAACTGCAGTCCTCTAATTTATAACTTACCTTACTTAATATTTCTCAATTATTTTCTACTTATTATTTCTATCACTCAATTTCAGAATGTTAGTAATAAAAAATAAAAGAGATGTAAAAATTTAATAAAACAACCATAAAACTAAAAGTTGGTTGAAAGTATAACAATTATAATATACATTAAAATAACAGTATATAATTAACATAAATCAAAGTCAGTTATCCAATATAAAAAATTAAAATTAAATAGCTAAAATACAATAACAAAAATTTGTAAATTGAATTAGTTGTGTTCAGGTCTTCCATCACATGTGCGTATTTAATATTGCTATATAATTTGTATTTAAATTTTACAAGCCTCTACTTGAAAAAATTATAATTTTCAGAAACGATACTTTTCTTATTGCTTTTTTGGTTTTTTTTCGGAAGGATTATGTTTGTAATCTAAAGGTTTTTGGACTTATTAGAGAGAAGGTTTGCAGAGTACTGATTGGTTGGTAAGTTTTATAATTCTTGTTAGGATTCACTTCTTAACATAAAGCTTATTCCAAAGGTATAGTTTATATTAAAATTATTAAAGGACATAATTAAGAATGTAATTTTGAAAGTTGAATAGGTCCTCTTTTTACAAGAATTTGAAAAAAAAAAAAAAAAAAAAAAAAAAAAAAAATTACAATGGCACGAGAATAGAAGTTGACCAATGACAAAACTCTCAAATTATTTACGGACTAGGTCCACAGGAGGTCATGGGGCCATCTTCGTTTGAGTCGACAGGGAGGGTTGGAGTTGGAAGACATGGTCTGTGCTAGTGGATTAGGATGGTATGGCAGTTTACAGTGAAAAGGGGTAAAGTGGGATTCTTTGGATGTTGGACGTCTTGGCGGCACCCCAGACTTCTACTCTGTAAGTCCAAATTGGTCGTAATAAGGTTTTGTAGAGCATCAGTTTTTTTTCTATTGTAAGATGGGATTTCTTATTCATGAGTCTGTATAGAAGTCCATATCGCCGATTAAGTTCTTGTCTTTTAATTTTAGTATGTTCTACCCATGTAAATCGTGAGTCAAGATGGGACCCATGGTAACAAACGAAATAAATTTAAATGTGGTAAAGGAATATTGTTAAATTTCACAATTTTACGGAAGTTTTTCTTCTACAGTTGAAAATTAACTTGAACGCATTTTTCTTAATTGATTTTTATTCTAAATTTGCCACACCATTGTTTGATTTCTTTGAAGAGATCTTGTAGATTTTTAGAAGCAGTTTTAGGATCGAGATGGGAGGATAGGATAGCTTTGTCGTCCGCAAATAGAGCTAAGAGGGTACTTGGATGGGTAGGGATGTTAGCAGTGTACAGGATAAATAGGAAAGGTCCAAGCACACTACCTTGAGAAACTCCCGCTTCCACATGGTAGAAATCAGAGTAACCTAATCCTGCAAGAACCCTATCGAAACGGTTGGATAAGTAAGACTTAAGGATAAGGTAAGTGTTACTAAGAAGTATTGACTTAAGATTAAACAGAAGACCACTGTGCCAGACTCTATCAAACGCTTGGGAAACATCCAAAAAAGCTCCTGGGTAGTTCTCTTTGCGCTCAAGGGAAGAGAAAATGTAGTCTACGACGCAAAACACTCGCTGGACAAGAGAATGCTTATTTCTGAAGCCGAACTGATGATTTGGGAGAATTTTGAAGGGTTCAATGGAACGCATCATTCGTTTTAACAGTATTTTTCCGAAAACCCTTGAAAGTGTAGGAAGGAAACTTATGGGACGATAGGATGAGGGGTTGTGTGGTGATTTTTCAGGTTTGGGAAATAGTATTATATCAGAATATTTCTAGATGATAGGGAAGTGGGTAGTTCTGAATATGCAATTTTAAATGTAGCTCAAGAATACAATCTCCTTCTTTGAAAGATTACAGAGAATTTGGCCGGTGATTAAATCATTTTCGAGTGATTTGCCCTTAGGCAGATGAGTGATTATGTACTTGACTTCGGATGGTGTTACTGCCTTTAGTGGCAAGGACATAGGTAATGGTGTGTCCAGAAACTCCTCAACCTCCGCTGCATTGGACAGGTCTAAGGGATCTGAATGAGGAGTAAATGTTCTGGCAAAGGATCTGGGCAAACATTTCGGCCTTGTCATTGTCAGAAGAGGCCCAGGAACCATCTCCTCGAAGCAAGGGAGTAGAAGCNATAATTAATTTATATTTATTATAATAAAATTAGAAATAGTAGTTGTCATAACAAGAGAATAACATTAGTTAGCAGAAAATAACTATTAAATCTTTAATTTTGTAGACTCAAGGATTGGGAACGGCTCTGAAAATTCTATTTTCAGGGAAATTCAATGGAAAAACTCCAGCTTCAACTGATAAATTTCAATTTAATGGAAAATTTAAGTTGGAGAGAAGTGAAATAGTGTCTCTTTTTAATGCTCTCGGGAGGTGAGTATTACTTATTTTTGCTTTAATAAAATTTATAGGTAGTATGATATATTTATAATCATCTTCATAAGTTCTGATATTGTCATTCAGTTTAAAAAAACTTGAAAATTTGGTAAAACAAGATTCTGAAAAAATTTTCCAGTTAGTGTCAAATTTATTTCCTTAACTCAAGTAAAAAGGCTATTTGTAAGATTACGAAAATTATTAATGAATTTTAAGACACCTTTTAAACATTCAAATTTTTCTATCAAGTCAGGACTTGATAAAAAAGGTGTCTTAAAACTCATTAATAATTTTCATAAGCTTACAAATAGCCTTTTTACTCAAGATTTTAATTTAATTACAAAAGTTATTTGCAAAATAAATTGTGAAAGATTTTGATTTTGAAACCTAATATTTTCGAACAAAAAGACTAAGCTTGGCAGGGGTTGTTTAAAACCTTTAAAGAAAATATTGCTATCCTTAGAATTTATTCTATAGAATTCAGAATTTATTCTGACATGGAATTATTCTATTCCCTCGCATTAATTGTTTAAAAAAGATTAGTTTGTTGCTTTTGAAGTTAGGATGGAGAGGAAAATAGGGAGGAGAATTACAATGACGGACCTACTTTTTTGTGAAACACATAATTTAAAGTTTTAAAAATTAAATGAATTACAAAAAGCCTGAATTTTGATAGATTATAAAACTGGATAGTTACTACTACTAGTGCAGATATGTACTACTACTAGTGTACTATTTAGCTATTATATAAGTACAAATTTTTATTCTTTTGTTAGTAAATAATGAAAACATATTCTTTATAAGACTTTATTTTAGATAAACAGTGTAAATTATTACAATTAAATGAGTATTAAATTAAAAGATTAATTTTTTTTTTCCATTTTTGCTAGATTTAGAAAAAAAAAAAATTTATTTTGGTGTAACTTACAGAACAATAATGAAGTTAATTGTTTCATTGTCCTTAGACTCTAAAACTGTGGCCTAAGGTAGAATTTGAGTTTCTGTTATCAGTTAGACTGCAGAGTCTGGCCTGTTATCATTGGCAGCTATGTTAATTTTTCTGACTGATAATGCTGGCTTCCAATTTTGACTTTAAATATATCAAAGTCTATGTGAATATCTTATTTTATTTTATTTTTTTAAACCCTAAAATAAAAAATTCTTTGAAGGTAGGATTGTTTTATTCACAGACAAATAAATAAATGCATAAAATACTTTCATCGGCATTCAAAATATTTATTATCAATTTTAAGGTTGACCTGCAATAATACAAATTTCATTAGAAAAAAAATTCAAATGTAATCTTTATATACATCTAATAACAATATGTATAAAAATTAATAATTATAAGTTTCAATATTCATAGAATCTTCTTCAAGGCTTAACCGATTTGAAAAGGTGTTTTTTGCTAAGCTTTTGCATTTCTTGTGATCGCTTCTTCTGGGTTGAATGGAAAATGAGAGCGAGTACAGACCCAGGGGTCTTTATTTCATGTTCGTGTGAAACCATTATGTGTGACTACTCGGAAACAAATAAGTTTTCGAAACCGTCAAACCTGGAAGATGGTTCTATGAATATTTCTTAAGACCTTAGAAGCTTACGTGAACATGAGTTTTGCTATGGTTTTCTTAAACAATGCATATATTTCTGTATATAATGCATTGTTTTGTATATGTAACAATGCATATATTTAAGTAGTGCTATATATAAAACTAGATTCTATGTATAACTATTTATCAGTATATAACTAGATGTTCAACACTTCAAGTTCAGTCTTTTCAATAGGCATAGCTGTAAAATAATCTTCTATGAATATATATATATATANTTATGTTTTGGAATCTTTCTGATTAAAAATAATTTTTGTTGCTCATATGCTGTGTTTTTTAAAATTAAAGCAGATGAGTATGGAATAATTACAGAAAATATTTGTGCATTAATAAAACTAGGTAGACAAGAATTTTATTAGAATATTTTTCTTATTCAGATATATGCTGCAATGGACTTTAAATTGTATTTACTAAAAAATTGATTAATCTATTTTCTTCCAGGACTTAAGTCAGCTAAATAGAACTTATGTTCTATTACTTCAAATTGTGAATTTGGTGGTTGGAGCTGAAATGACTTCAACCAAGTGGAGCTGCTGATGACACCAAGATTTAGGCTGTTTATACATTTAATCTTTCCCCCACTTCCCATTGTGATATTCTATATAATTTTTATGTAATTTTATAGAAATTCCTTTGTATGTTTTTCTACTTCAGCCATTTTTGATTTTATTTCTATTCTTCCCATAATATTATCCTATTTATTATTGTTATTGTTAAATGTTTAATCTTTGGAAGAGGGACATTTTTGCATGAATTAATTTATATTATTAATGTAATTTCTTTCCAGATATTGCTCTATCGTTCCTTATAATATGCAATTTATACTGTATAATTTTAGGAGTCAGTACTTTTTTAGGATTGTTAACTACTTAGCTCATTATTGCTTATAATATAATGATTATGAATTTGATTATTATGGAAATAGGAGCATTAAGTCAAGGACAAGGCTTCTTTTCTTAGAAGAATCAAACTTTTTGTGGGAAGGCCATTAGTCATTCAAACTCTTGCTTTTCCAAGCACTCACCTTTCATAAATTCACCCTATGTTTTTATACTCCTCCTCATACATATTTCTATTATAGTGCATTGCTTGAAAATTGAGTCAGTTTATTTTAAATATCTTTGTTTATCTTTTAATTAAATTTTTACAACTTCTGATTTTTATAACATTAAGAGTAGACAAAATTTTAAAACATTATGAGATCCCAAATTTTTCTATCTAAAATTGTTTTCAATATATCTTTACATTACTATGAGAGNTGAGGTGCGTCTCTAGTTAGAAGCACCGTGTCTAGTTTTTTCCCGATTCTAGTTTTTGAATAGTGTCGGGAAACAATTCAAGCGGATTCTTATCAGTACTTCTTATCTAAGGCGTTCAATATGAACTTGTATTGTATTCTCATTTTCGAGCATAGCTGACTGAGGCAGTGTCTTTTATCACGACTAAGTACAGGTTAACCGACAGTTAGGAAAATGTCAAACATTTGTCTGTTAGTCTCTGATATGGCGTTCTTATTCATTGTCTCCTATCATGAAAAAGCACAGATAAACAGACGGTTATGTATTATGTATAATTCTTCAGAGGGTCTCAGACCTGGAGTGATACAGTGTCTCTTATCCTGACTAAGTACAAGCTAATAGGCAGTTATGGAGTACGTCTGCATACGTTTTCCCCGGGTATAGCGGACTCTTATCAACGTCTCTTTTCAAGACGTTCAATGAGAATATGTAGCATGTTCTCATTTTAGAGCATGGCTGACTGAGACAGTGTCTCTTATCACGACGACCGACTGTCAGAAGATGTGACATCACACGGCGTTGATGGGAAGCCAAGGGGGGGGGGGGGACTGGGCACGCTTGGTCTTCAGCACGAGAGGCGTGCTACAATTTATTATCGCTCGGCATTCCCTCACGGACTCTATTTTGTAGGGCCAATTTTTGTGGGGAGAGCTTGCCCCCACCACTGTCGACTCTCTTTTCACTAGCCCCAATTACATAACATCACTGATTTTTTTTTTTATGCCAATCACTATCTTTAAATAAAACACTTCTTGGTAGATTATACCTTTAAATACAGTTTTATTGGTAGCTCTTTAATGGATAGATGCTTCTGACCAAAGCTTAACATTTATTGAATAAAGACTGAAGTTTAGTCTAAATTGGTATAGGTAGATCACTTCCAGATATTTCATCTTATATTTTGTCTAAAAGAATATGTATCTTAAGTGATCAATGCTCCTGCTTTATATGATTTGCTTCCTTTTAAACTTAATTACAAGATAATGTTAATTTAATAACTGAACCTTCAATGATTTTTAAGATATTGCAAATGCAACTGAGTATTTAGTTTATAAGTAACTTTTAAAAGCTTAACATTTCCTTTCAGCTTTCTTTCTACCAGTAAAGATATATACCAAGGAAATTCTCTCGCTGATAGTGAAATTTATATCTCATGAGTGTAATATATATCTCGACTCATTTTTTCCCCTTTCTGTCAAGTCTCCTAACCCCAATGCTTCATTCACAGCTCTTGTTGAAACATTCCTTTGAATAATTCTCTCTTTGTTTTAATGAAGCTTTCCTGATTATCAACTCTTGATTGAATATGAAATTAACTCTGCAGAATGGATATGAGCTAAATAGCCAATGAACAAAATCAGGACCATAGTTTTGAATGTTATTTTTCATTTTTAAAATCTTATAATTTGTTTTGTGACTGCTATCTAGAGTCTGTTCTAAACTAAAAAACATGATTTTGCTAATGATCTGAGAAAATTTAAAGCATAATCCTTATCATAATATATCATTGTTCAGTGTCTGAGAAGTGTGTGTAGATTTGTATAAATAAATAGATGAATGGATTGTTTAAATTCAAATACAAATTGTAATTTTTAGATGTTCTATCAATGTAATAACTTTTTAAAATATTTGCTTTGGAATTGTCAGATGTGGATTTATCTTTATAATGAAAAATAAAAGTTCTTATCTTCCCATAGTAAAAACTTTTATTGATGCACGAAGCTTTCAGCTTTTAACACTTTTTACCACCCTTAGAGCTTCTACAAATTTTTGATTATTTAGTATCCATTTAGGAATAAATATCAAATGATGGCATTTAATTTAATTATTTTTTAATATTTTTAATGATTGACCTAAAATTGAAATGTAGTAAATTATAATTTTTATTGCTTTAAAGAAATCTATTGAAAAATTTTAAAACTTTTGTTAGTGTATTTTTATGTTTTGGAATCTTTCTGATTAAAAATAATTTTTGTTGCTCATATGCTGTGTTTTTTAAAATTAAAGCAGATGAGTATGGAATAATTACAGAAAATATTTGTGCATTAATAAAACTAGGTAGACAAGAATTTTATTAGAATATTTTTCTTATTCAGATATATGCTGCAATGGACTTTAAATTGTATTTACTAAAAAATTGATTAATCTATTTTCTTCCAGGACTTAAGTCAGCTAAATAGAACTTATGTTCTATTACTTCAAATTGTGAATTTGGTGGTTGGAGCTGAAATGACTTCAACCAAGTGGAGCTGCTGATGACACCAAGATTTAGGCTGTTTATACATTTAATCTTTCCCCCACTTCCCATTGTGATATTCTATATAATTTTTATGTAATTTTATAGAAATTCCTTTGTATGTTTTTCTACTTCAGCCATTTTTGATTTTATTTCTATTCTTCCCATAATATTATCCTATTTATTATTGTTATTGTTAAATGTTTAATCTTTGGAAGAGGGACATTTTTGCATGAATTAATTTATATTATTAATGTAATTTCTTTCCAGATATTGCTCTATCGTTCCTTATAATATGCAATTTATATTTTTTTATTAGCAACTGTAATTATAGTTTGATACAGTATTATTGTGGTTTTACCACTTAAAATATTTTATCATGTATAAGATTTTAAAATAATCTTTTCACTTAAACAAAAGGGAGGAAAATGTAGAATATATCAGGATTATTCCTAATATTGAGTGTATAAATGGATTAGTTAATGGATGTTTGTTTTTAAAATGCCCTGTAAAGTCTAAAATTTGATTTCAGTAGACACATATGTTAAGCAATGTCGATTCATAAAATTTTTTATCAAGGTCCATTTTTATATAAAACACTGTCTCAATATTGACCAGATTATTATAGCGAATATGAGTCTTCTTAATCATTATGTATAAAGTCTTACAATTTTTAGTTAGAATGTATAGTAAGAATGAACTAAATTCATTAAATATTTAATAAATAATGAATTTTGGTATGTTTTCCACTTTCTTTTTTTGTTTCATGCCCAGGTTTTATTGTATTATCATTCACTTTTTTTTTTTTTATCCCATTAGCCTTATTACTCTAAGTACACTAGCCATGCTAATACTTGGGTGCTTAACATTTTTTAAGAAAAGTCTTAGCCTTCCCTTGAGTTCAGTGCATACAAGGTAATTAACTAATCACTGAAATATTTATATTCAAATAACTCCTCAGTAAATCTTTTGTTAATATTATGTTTTTTTTTTCTACTCCCGAAGAAAAATTTTAAATGGTTGGAATGATTTTAGACAATAAACATTATTCAATTATAAAATTTGTAAGGAAAAATTAGCTTAAAGATCTTAGCCTAATAATTTTTTAAGTTTAATTTTTTCAGTACTTAAAATCATTGGAAGAAATATATATATATATA
>KZ807111.1:571028-595128 GCA_000696205.2 Oncopeltus fasciatus
TTAATTTAAATAATCATACTAATATGACTATTTAAATGAAAAAAATTTTTTTTTCATTCATGACAGATGTAAACTCATGCTTTCTGAAGGGAGATTATACACACATATTACGATAAAATAAAGTACATTTGATAGATTATGGTTTATAATTAATACAATTTACTGACTAATTAAATACTTAACTGAAATAAACTTTAATCAATTGAGTTTTGTCATGAACCAGTAACCCCAAGACCCTGTCGGTGAATTTGGGCAGTACGCCTGGAAAAGATTTTTAAAACCAACCAGTTATAAACCCTACCAGTAAAACTTTGGTTAATTAAAAGCCCGTCGCACAAGAGCTGTGTAAAGTAGGCGTATTTCTTAGTAGAAGTAGTTGAATATTTGTCTTTGAACGCTACATTTCATTAATGCCTCACGCTTATAGAATATATCATTTATCAATGAACAAATCTGTTTTGAATTTCATTGCAGTGGATCAAATATTACATCTGCTGTAGTGAAAAGAATTTTTATACTCATACTTGATTGGTATAATCAATTTAATTATAGACCCAATAATATTGTATGTTAAAAGAGGAAATTTAATTCTGAGCATGTATTTTCTTAATACATGTCTACAAAATGATGTACATTTCTACATTACCAAGACAAAAATTATTTCATTTTAATTTAAGTGCTAAGTATAAATGCAAATTTAAAGACAGTAAAGCAACAGATGAATATTTTGCTTCCATTTTTCTCTAAAACACATCTAATTTATAATTTAATATCCAAAGAAGAATTGTCAGGTATTGACAACAATTCATCCAACTTAGCTCAATAATAAACTAAATTATATTATTCTGTTATTTAAAAAATCTTATATTTTGATGATATAGTAACTATAATTACTAATGAAGACCTCTTTTTGCTGGGATCCTTTCAAAGGTAGGTTTGTACAATAATTTAGAAAGTTAAGTGTCAGGTTCTCAAATAAAGAGACGAACCAAACACGTTTAAGAAAAGAAAGGTATGCAGCATGCTCAATTTCACCCTGATTTTGTCATCAGGAATCAAAAGGAACTATTTTCTATAAGTAAGCACAAGTCCTTGGATTCTTGGACTATCTGGACTTGATATATTCTTTCAATGAGCAAAACTGTTTGACTAGAAGTTGGGATTTACCTTAAATTCAAAAATTGATTAGAAAACATTTTCCAATCCCCATAATCTTTATTTTCAGATAATCAGAAAAAAATTATGTATGTGTATGATTTTAAAACTATATGAAGGTAGATTAAAAAAATAAAAATTGGTGTTCTGGAGATAAATTATTTGTAATTCAAAGTGTAAAAAATTAGGAAAACATGTAATTTATAAACCACAAGAAAATTCAGTAACAAACATTTAAATTCAGGACTAACTAATGGGGAAAGTGAGGCATTGAAGAAAACAATCCATAATAATGTCCAACATTTATTTCTCACTCTTTTAAAGAGCTCACAATATATATATATCTTTGATTTAATAAATAATTTTATGAGATACCCATCTCATTACAAAAAGCATATTTTTCAGTTTACCAAATCTATAGCAATATTAATAAATTTATTACAATTATTTTGAGATCATCACAACCGGTCAGTTGAATACACTATCATTTAGCTACATATGTCCCCTAATTGAAATTGAGTGCTGAGAATTGTAATTACTGTTGCTGAAAGAGAAAATTAAAGTCTACTTCATGATTTTCAAGAATGACTGAAAAACCTACAAAATTTATATTCTACATATTATTATTCTAATCTTTATCAATTTTCATCAATATTACTGATAATAATCAATTTTAAGTTTCGGAGCACAACACTGAAAGCAAACTAATAAAATAAATATTTTTGCTATAAAAACCTACATTAATAATACAAGTTTTATAATTGCCATTTGAAACTAAAAACGAGATGTGTCTCTTTTTTCTAGATCCTAAGTCATAAAAATACAACATTGCACCTCAGTGAGATATTAAACCCTATTTCTATATAAATCTATTTCATATATATTTAAATATGTTTTATTAATGGTCCAATAGTAAACAAAAATTAATAATTATGTACAATACACATGTACCCTTTTATAGCTTAATATATACGTACTTGGTTAAAAATATAATTAAAATTATATAGAAATTTTGCTTATATATATCAAACGATAATTTACAATAAGATCACTCATATTTTCCAATAATACTTAAGGTCAATACCCGTAATTATTTAATTGTATACTTATTTAGGTTCTTAATTAAATATAACAATTGTATTATCGAAGTACAATATTTTTTAATAAGATTTTGAACAAAACAAACCTGTTTTGTAATAATGTTTTAAATATATATCTCTTTTTTTTTTTAAATAGTTATTAATATCTAATCCTTTAGAAACAAACTGATCTAACCAATTGTGCACAAATAATATATCCCAATAGCTATTGATTTCACTAATTTATTGGAATGTTTTCAGTATGGACTGCAATATGCTAATTTACTTAATTTACACATCTAAGTATCTATCATACTTTAAATATATTTTTTTCAGTCAAACTTATTAATTAATTTGATATTAAATCACAAAATTTTATAATCCGCTTCTAGCAATCAGAGTTTCCTAATAATTCATAAATATATTACCTATTCTTATAGATACTGACCCTGAAATAAGATTGTCTGAAATTAAAAGAAAACAAGTACTTATAGGAATAATTTCCTAATAAATAATGTATTTAAAATATTAAGAAAATCTATTTTTATTATAGTACCCTTTGTCAATTATATGTAATTGCATTTTAAACTAGATTTTCCTTACCCCTTTTGGAATCTATATTTTCCTCACCATTATAAANGTATTTAAATACAAATAATCTTGTAATTCAATATAATTTTGGTACATAGAAATAAAATTACCTCTTAAAAATTAAGATAAGAGCCAAATTTTTGGAGACAAGGCAATTAATAAATTTTGCTTTGAATGAACTATTAATTGTTTTCTTCTGCTAAACATAATAGTTTTATTAATATTAATTTGGATACAAATTAAATTCTCTTATTTCTTGTAATTCTATCTAGAAGATTAAAGCTGGAACTATGTAATAAATAAATACAGATATTATTCTTTTATAATCATTATTTTATATAATATAATCTAACAAGCTATTTGACATAATATTTTGAATTTTTATTTTTCACATTCATCAGTGAAACTATCAATTAATAACGTAAATGATTTAAGTCAATAATAAAATATGACCTTAGAATTGTTTTGAAAAGAAGAGCATTATTATTAAAATAAAATTGCAATTTAACAATCACTTTATCTCTCTGATGAAACCTATGTCAAAACCCTACATACACACACACATGAACACATACACACACATAATAATATCCTTGTAATATATATATATATCCATGTCTTTTCATTGATATTTCTGTAAATTATTGAATTCATTTTTATTACATCTGAAGTATTCTACATTGCTTATTAGTCATTAATGCCCATATACAAATAAATAGATAATAATTCAGAATATTGTAAACTGTAGATATTATTTATTAACAAAGTAAAAATAAATAAATTAGGGTTAAGATGTTAATAAAAAACTAAAACAAACTGATAGTTATTTGTATTGAATATAGTTTGAGTAATATAGTTACTTTTTACATAAAAAATAAACAATAGAATATAATTTAAGAGGGAAAATGTCAAAAGAGTTATTAGTAGATTTATGAGATAAATACCTCTTACACATACAGATTTATACTGTAGTAGTTACTCAAGAAAAAATTATTGTGCTTACCATCTAGCATAAAAAATACCTCCCTTTTTTGCAGTTTCAAATGGTCAAAGATATAAATGTGGTTCATAATCATTAAGCTTAAACAGTTAGATACATTTAAATTTGCTATATATAATATTCATATCTTTTTTTTTTTTTTTTTAAATAAGGCTTATTAAGGATTGATTTTTATTCTGGTTTACTGGTTAATTAATTCTGCTATAAAATAAAGTAATTTTCCAAAACTACAAGTATCATTTGATTTAGAAAAAATATATTTGGCACATATTATTCCCCAGAGGTTTAAATGCAAATCTTTCTAAAAGGGGTTAAAATTTAAATGTGAGAATTCAAATCAGTTCTTAGGGTTTCACACTGGTGAATCCACTGGGGAGTCTATGATTAAAAATTTATGAATCCCACTGTCTTATGTGCTCAAAATTTAGTGGCAACCAGTAGACTCCTGGAGGTAAAATTAACCTTAATATCTTATCAATCTTCTATTTGAGTGTGTATCTAATCAGGGTCATTTCTGCAGAAAATATTCTCTGTGGTTAAATAGGCACATTAAACTGTCTAGAAAGTTTTATCTGAAGTACAATATTCACTGAATAAATAAAATATCTTAAGTGCTTAAATTTCTCCCTTGTTTATCTCCACTCTGATTTCAAACTAAGAATCATGTGCATGTAGATAACACCTCAAGAAATTTTTAAACTTTTTTCTCGATAAAAAATATATTATGGCTTGAAACAAATACAGATAAGTGTAAAAAAAAAAAAAAGAAAGTTTTAAAAATTTATTCGATATAAAAAGAATTTCATACTGTTAAATAGACATAGCATTTTCTATTTTAGGCCTACTATAAATGTTTTCGTTGCCTTGAAAAAAAAATGTCAAAAATATTGCACCTTTAATTTTCATTATTATTTATTAAAGTAATTAAAAATATAGAAGGAATTTATTTTATTTTTTTATTAATGACTTGCATTTATATATCATTTTAAGGAATAAAAATATAGTTACTTTACTTGGAGATAAATATGATTTCTTATGGGCATTGGTTAGAATAAAGACATTTAATATCTGCAAACCTTTATACATTATTAGCTGGTGCAGCTATGTAAACTAAATACCAAAAATATGCTATGAAATTGTTAAAACTTCAATCTAAGTGCAAGTTCTATATTTGATAAAAAACCACTATATTTTCTTGTCTATAAAAAGTGAATAGAAGCTAAAATATAAATTATAATTCCTTTTATTCTATCTGGGCCTGTGAGGGCCTAGAATTATTTAACATTAAAAAATCTCATTTTGGTACTTAAGATTGCTCCTGCATTCAAGAATTATAAAAAGAGTTAATCAGGTTAATTTCTAGATATCTATCTCTTTCCATAGGCTTTCAATAACAATGAAAGATGGGTCGATTGGCAAGAGACCCTCTTTCATTAAAAGGACATAAAAATTTTTTTTTTAAATGTAAGTAGCATTTCTTTTTTTTCAATAACGAGTTTTTTTCAATTTGTTATGAGAGAGACCCATTAAAAGAATAACCAGCCTGCTAAAATGTTTTTCTAATAGATAATGAAGTGTATGCTGTTTAATAAAAGAGCTCACTCCAATAGATTTGTGTAAGAATTAAAATCCTAGAAAAGATTATTTGATGGCATTAACAATTCATTTATATGAACAAATAATCACATAAATTATACATAAATACATAATAATTTAATTAATTCAACACAGCTATAATTACTTTTAAAAAATAACATGCATTATAAAATTACCTATTATATAGACAATTTATATCAATGGCTTTCATGCCACCAATGCCAAAAATAATGAAGTAATACCCTATCCAATAATAATAATAATAGCTCATATATTTCAACTTAATATGTTTTATTTAATATAAGTAATTTTATTAATAATTAATGTTTTGCTCAGTTAGAATATTTTTACTTTCACTTATGACAGGGAGTATTTCCTAATAACTTATGAGAGATCAATAGGTTTGGATTAAAATAATATTTAGTCAGTGTCTTTTGAGCTCATTCTTCAAGCTTTCTTAAAATGAAATATCATTGAATTATTATAATTTTATTTTTATGATCTTTAAGGGCTCTTAAAAAAAAAAAAAAATAAAGAAACTATAGCTTAACAATGTATGATAAAAAATGTACTAGTAAAAGATCTATAAAATAAAAACTGAAGGCTTAAATAAGCATCAATTGGCTAGTGGAAGAAAAATTTCAACTTTGGGTTCAGCATCAGAGAATGCTTTTCATTCTTTTACTATTAGAAGGGTAATATAAGTAATATATCAATTATTTATCAGAGAAGCAATGTATTACAAATATGTCATCACTTTTTAAGTAAAATGTTTTTCTCCTTTAAATATTTAAATCAAAGTTTTAAATAAGTTGGTTAGTAACAATAATTATTGTAGATATTAATTATCTCTATTTAAAAGTAGTAAGATTGTTGTCAGTATAACTGTTTTGGAAAGTTTTTTTTATTTTTATTTTAGTTATGATCACAAGTTGTGGTGGATCATTTTTAATAGATAAATATTAAATATATTTGAGTTCTATCTAGAGTAATCTATTAAATATATAATGTCATTATCACTGAGGTCATCTAACAAATATTGACAACTTATTGAAAATTGTAATTTATTGATGTTTACAATCTTTAAAATTTCATCAAGTTGTTGATTACTTTTTACAACTTAAATGAAGCAAAAGCTATATAGTAGAACATGGGCTCCCAATATGTTAATAAGTTGGTAAAGATTCTATTAACCACATAAAAGGAGCCCTTGGCATTACTCTAATGACTGTAAAAAAAAGTTAAATCTAAAAATGTATAGGTTTGTTCTATACTTTTAATTTCGAAAATTTAAAATATCGTTTTTGATTATAAGAAATCTTTTCAGTACTAGGAAGAAAATATTTTGTAATCGTGCACTCTTTAATGGAAGACTTTTTTTTTTTTAAATAGCTTCCAACTTGACAAAATAGAAGGTTACCATAGGAATAATATTAACATAAATGGAAATTTAACTAATTTGAAAAACAAAAATTTTGTTTACAAACTGTTAGTATTTCTAAAAGGAAGAACACTACAATAATTATAATGGTAAAAAAAAAATGTTCTGAATAATCCAAAACCAAATTGAAAAATTATATTCCTTTGCCAGTAAGACATGATTTTACAATGTGGAATACCATTATTCAGAAATACTTAGTTCTGGAAGTAAATAATTATGCAACATTTTCACCCATGCTGCTATGAATTAACTTGGTCAATGATTTGACTGCTGTAATGTAGGAATGTATCATCAGAAGACAATCTAATAATCTTACTTCTCAATTATGTTTTCCAAAGATATGGCACAACATTCATTTACAAGGATTATATAATGATACATTCGAATATGGAAGCCAATTATTCATACAATATATAAATAGGAATTGTGAAGACCTCAACAATACATTACATGATGTATTCAGGGAAGAATTAGTCCCTGGTAAATACAAATTCATTGTAGTGATTCCACCTGTTCTCCTCCAAGTCAATTCCAGGCTTGAGATCTGATGTACCTCCTGCAGTTCCAGAGCCACAGCTTCCCGTCATTCGGAAGCCATTCTCTTGCAGTTGATCAAAGGCTTGTTCGATGGAGCTGTGCTTGAGGAAGAACCGGGCCGTATAGCGGTCGGAGCCAGTGTGGTCCGGATCGCGGGACTCGTTGAGCGCCTCGCCGAACACCGCTCTGCAGAGGGTCACCCTTCCGCAGACGAGGATCCGACTGATCTTCCTGAACTTGACGTCGGTCAAGCCGTCCCGGCCGAACTGGAAGCTACCGCGATAGCCGATTGTTATGTAGCCCCGAGTGGGGGGGACCAGAGACTCTGCCATGGTCTGCAGGCCGAAGTACACGGCTTCCAGACGGAGTCGCTCTCTCTCCCTAAAGCCGTCGGGGAGAACGAGGCTGCCATTCCTGAGGAAGTCGAGGACGTAGCGAAAGAGAACCCCGTCTCTGTCCAAGAAGAGCCGCCCCTTGTTGTCCAGCACACCTTTGTCCAACTGTGCCTGGAGGGGCTCGATAGTGGTAGAGGACGCCGTGTAATAGACGCCACCGACGTTCAGCTCCACCAGCCCGGGCATTCTCCTTGGAAGTACTGGAGAGGCGCGGATCGATAAAACACACTCCGCCTCCGAGATATATCAGTGTTGCCCTGCCAACCCAGATTTGGCCCAAGTGCAAATTTATTTTCATATCATTCAAATGAAGACATTTGTTCGCTGTGTGAATACTTTGAGGAGTGTGGTCCACTTACCAATGCAAGACCAACTCCAGGCAGCACACGTTGAGAAGGAGTAATTAATTCCGCTTTGATACTGGCGATCTTCCTGTTGTGCATTCTGTACTGGTGGAATTACAACTAAACCGTCAATAATTTCTGCAGCTCTACTTTTCTTCTTTTTTTTTTTTTTTTTTTGTTATATTCAAACTGCAATAATGGGAACTGATTTTTATCTTGTATGTTTAACTATAATTTTATACAACTTAAGGTTCAAAAACTGAACATACAAATAATTACATAATTATTCTCTAAAAAAAAGAAGATAAAACAATTGTAAGTCAATAGTTCCCTACCAGTAGAGCAAACGAAGATAAAAGCTCAGTTTAACTTTCTTCAGACGAATTCCAGACCACCCATCGCTGAGGTGGATAATTACTGTGACTATTTACTCATAAGAAAAATAGTGAATAATAATAATAATCAATGAAGTATTTATTTTAAGAAATAGCGTTCCATATCATAAATAAAAAAAATTCTCTTTGGCGGGCTACGAAGAATTCAGGACGTTTTCGCCCATGGTGTTTAGAGTGCGGTACCAGAGCAAGCATGATAGTTTGAAACACGCACACCTGAATGAGATATACGGGACATGGAAGGTCTCTGACACCAATTACTCCCATTCCTTTTACTCCCTCGCGAGCTCTACTCTTCCCAAGTCTACTTATTTTGAAGTCCACAATTCGGTGGCATAAACGTTTTAGAAGAATTTTCAACAGGAAATCAAGCTATTCACGGTGGCTTCTTTACACGCGACTTTTGAAAATTGTTTACAGATTTTCCGTTCAAAATTTACACATCTGAGTATATATATATATATATATAAGGTTATTACCGAGTAAGTTTATTTAAATACTAACGCATTTTTAAAAAATACTAAACTTGGTATTTAAGTTTTTTTTGCTCCGAATTCGTTTGGTAAGTCTGTTTATGCTCCATATCGGACGAAGGGAGGGAACAATTTTTTTTACTGAATTCGGATGATTGATTCAGAGGAACATCAACATTTTTTTAAGGCTCTAGAGGCCAGAGTGAATTTTGGCCTTTCGTACAATTCCTTGTCCTCCAGTGACTTCTCCAAATCTACTGTTGTCTCTTCCAGGTTCTTTTACCAGCATATCCTTAGGCTTATTCTTTTCTTTTATTCTGGGAAGATTTCCCTTGGGATTTTCATAATAATACCTTCAAGCCATCAAACTTTAGTTGTATCCAGGAGTTCCAGTCCAAAGTCATTCGCACAATCCTCAACACTCCTCCCTACGTATCCCATAAAACCATTCATTCTGACCTGCAAGTACCTTTTGTTTCCGAGCTCATCCCCTCCAGGTTTGATAAGTTCCACACAAACCTCGAAGGACATCCAAATCCTCTAGTCCTCTCCCTGGCGTTCCACGTTCAGCCCGACCACCCTCCCTGACGCCTCAAGAGGAGGTGGCCAAGGGACCTCCTACTCCAGCCAGTTTAGTTAAAATATCGAGGGAGTGAATGCACTGGCATTTTTCTCCCCCTCTCACTCCCTCTTTGACTCCCTGCCTAGTATCCTTCTTATCCTAGGATAAGGAGAAGATGGGTGCCAGATAGTCTATCGCGGGTTAACCTGGGCTCCTCTCTGAGGACGGGTTACGTCCCGGGATAGACGAGTAAGGACAACAATGTACCCCATCAAAAATTACAGTGTATAAAAAATGTACAGAATAATTTTTTTTTAATAAAGAGTTATGTATATTAAATTTTGGCAATTCGGCATTAAGCAAAGCGCTTAAAAAATTTGAAATTTTTTCTAAGTGTATATTAAGTTATTTATCCCACAAAATATGCTCAATAGATTGTTTTAAGAACATTAACTCTAGCAGCATTTGTTCCTCGCTGTTTCTGCTTTAAAGTAAATATGGTGTTCCAGTTGTATTTCCGTCATTGAATTGACACAAAACACTAAATAAACAAAGACAATTTTACTTTATTTATTTTTTGAATCAGCCTGATTTATTCAAGAAAGTAAGCGAGGCTTTGAGCTGTCTAGTTGTTAACTTGGACACCAACCATCCACAAATTTCCGGTGTTAAATCCATGAGATGATTTTAGAAATTTAAATAAAATTTGAATACGTTAGCTTACTAATAATTTTACAACAAGCAGTAACATAAAACGTTGATTGCGAGCCTTTTTGAAGTCGGCTATTTGTAAAAGTCTCTTAACCTAATTCAAACAAACCAGACAAAATTAGGGGTCTGATTACAGAACCAGAGTTGTATTGAGAAAATTTGGTAGGGTATTTGAACCTAAGTATACAAAAAAAAGGTTCCACAGATGTAAGAAACAAATATTTAAACAATTCTTTCTTATGAAGCCAAAGGAGTTGAAACCTGAAAATTCAAAATTTACCAAATCGAATGAGTCATTAATAACTTAAATAATAAAACGTATTGTTAGCTTCACATTATGGCAAAGAAGAAACATGACTTGTACTAAAAATTATTGACTACAATCTAATTTATATAATGTTAAAAATAATTTTCGCCAATGATTTTTATGCCACTGCATAGATATATTTTATTAAATAAATAAACACTTTATTGAAATNCGTAATTATAAGCGTTAGGGAAAAAATTATAGAAAAAATAAGTATAACATGCATAACATAAGTATGCAATTTTATAAAAATTATGTTCTATAAATTAAAAAAAAAACCTTTTTCCAAAGAAAAAATCTAATTATAAAATATATTGAAGAATGAAACTTTGAGTGTTGGGTGGGCCCTATTTTTCTTTATGCATCGAAACCAAAATGGGTATTTGGACTTTTCATTGTAATCCCTCAGAGGCATCTTCTTTACTTGGTCTCCCTCCAAGTGGTTAGCCAAAGAGGGAGACCAAGATTAAAAATCGTGTGATTTTCATTGTAATAAGAGATACTTTAAGCTTTATTCAACATAATAAGTGTAGAATATAATTTTATTAGGATTGTGTACCAGTACAGTTTTATGAGAAGCTGATTAAGGAGGAACTTTAAGAACTAAGATGAGTGAGCGATTCTCTAACTCGTCCTCGCCGGGCAGTCTTAGCGAGGCAAAGCAAGAAGAAGAGCCAAGCCTTTTTCAAATTCTATGTTTTAAGGTAGAAGAACCGTTTATCCATGATAAGAGGCAAACTCAAGTCGGCGAACTGAGTACGGAGTGTATGAGTTAGTTCTCGCGAACTGTGAGTGTAGTTCTCTTACTTAAAATGAGTTCAGGAGTTAGTTTTCGTGAACAATGAGAGCTAATGAGGGAGGGGGATTTAATTTGCGTGACCCACCGTATAGCTGATAAATTCAAAGCGGAGTTATAACATGGCGCTTCAAGCACTTTGCAGGCATTCTTTTATTTATTTATTTTTTATTTATTTATTTTATTATTAATTTTTTTTCTTTTTACCAATTATATATAATATATAAAGGTAATATCATAAATGTTCCGCACAACATATCTGCTAAAGTTTTATTACGAATTTCTGTATATATTGATATTCTCATTATTAAACAGACGTGATAGAAGTAGCTTTCTTTTGTGCGAAGAGGTCAAACATATTGAAAGCTCTGATATATTAAACTAACCATAATAATGTTATAACACTCCGAAATATTAGCCATGTTGCACGAAGGCGGAAACGAGCAGGGGACCCAATTCTTATGAAGGCACAGCTTCAAGTGACATTAACGAGCCTAATAATAACAAAATAAAATTACTAAAAAAACTGCAAGTAATCCCTCAAACAATTAATGAGAGGGAATAGAATAAAAAAAAATCTATCTGTCCCAGCCAGGACTCGAACCTGGATCTCCTGCTTTCCGGGCCGGTATGTTTCCATTACACCACCGGAAAGAGCTAGATAACTTATTAAATTTTGTAATTCCTCAATTTTTTTTTTTTTTTTTTTTTTACTTCCTAATATTTCATAATCTATTTTTTTTCGATAACCGGTTTCACTGTAACAAAAAAAATGTATAGAGATAAAATTTCGACACCCTTTATATTCTATAACAACTGCATATTCTTCTAATTATAATAAATATAGATAAACTTACAAATCTTAAATTTCTCACAAAGGAAACTCCTATTTAAAGTATTAAATTAGCTTTTAATGTACATTGTTAATATCAAAGGTATTTCCTTGCTTGTAGAGAGTGCTTCTTTCATAAGTAGCCTTGTAATGAATTCTGGAAAAATGTAGCTAATATCTTAAGACAGATTTTTTGAAAACGTTTTCACTATTTTCTCCTATCCGACCTACAAGACACCAAAAAGTTAGTGACACTAAAATTTATATGCTTATGTGTGTGTGTGTGTGCGCGTGCACGCATGTATGTGGCTCTAAATCACAGTTTTCAGTTTTTCTTAATGAAATTCGGCATGTAGATCTTCCTTGCAAAAAGTAAAGTCTAAATTCGTACTTGGACTATTGGGAGGGGGAAATATAGAATTTACAACTGTGGAGATACTTAGATATGGAAAGTTCAAATGCATATATTCCTGGCTAAAAGATGTGTGCACACAGCTCCTGCGTCATGGACTTACGCAGATTTCCCATAAAGAAATCAAGCAATTAATTTGCTACTGAGACAAAACTTTCGTAAAATTTTAACGGACATCACCGATCCTACATTGGAGATTCTAAAAATATGGTCCATTAAAATTTGTTTATGTGTATTTATTTGTTCAAGCTCTGGCGTCCGTAATTTTAAAAATAATGAAAATCGTTTAGCTTATGGGTTTCGGCTTACATTGTAAGCCATCTTCAGGGCTATTATGAAGGCGAGGGGAGACGTCTTGCCAACGTGGTCAAATATTTATGAGGTCATAATCGCTGAGGTCAAAAACAATCCACTTATAGTTAAGCTTATTTTTACAAACCTTTGGATGAGTTTATTAATAGCGGAAATCGACCAGAGAGGAGAGGGGTTTAGAAGGAGACTAAATTGTAATTGTTTTTATTTGCGTCAAGTTATTAAAAAGTTATAGAAAAAAAAATTAGGGGTAAAATTAAATTTTATAACTTTTTTTTTCTTTTCTTTTTTTTTAATGGATTGTCAACTTTTGGTCATTAACGCCTGGGAGATATTTTTTAGAAGCGGGAGTATATTTTCTAGAAGAATAATTTCTATTTAATAGATCATAGTGAGGTATAATGAATTGTTAATGAGAATAGTTATTGATAACATTTATATGGAATTAAGTAAAAAATAAAATAAAACAATTAAAAAATATATTTAATGCTCAAATTTCGAGTGTTGGGCATGACGTCTTATTTTTAAAAATATAAAACCAAATTCATTATTACGGCTTTTCATAGCAAGTATTTAATTTTTTTCAGGGGCAGTTCTTTGTTATTTCAGTTATGAAAAGTTTAAAGAATATAATAATTGTAAATTGTATTTTTATAAAGTTAATGTTCCATAACATGTTCAATAAAAACGCAGCAACGACGAGCTAGTGCGTCCTCCACCTAAGATGGGTTAGGCGCAACGAAGAAGAATTGCCACAGTAAGGTGATACCGTACCTGTTGACTTGTATCAAAGCTGGAGTGATAAGCCGGTTGGGACAAGAGGGAGAAGTTATCACCTATCTACACTCCAGGGAAGGTGATGCACTGGGGAGAGGCTGATATGCAGACTATAGCCCCCCCCCCTCCCCTCCCACCGATGGGGATTGAAATTGAGGCGGTTGCTCGAAACAGCTCCTGGCTCAGGCAGTGGATGATTGATTCAACAGTCCGAGAAGAGGATCATCGAATCGCTGAATAGGCCTAGTTCCCATGAGGAACATACTGCCGAAGAGTAAGATGCAAACTATTCTGTATCCCAATTTCATTTTATTGTCTGATATTAATTATTATACATTTATATATTGAAAATTATCAAATTTTTATTTTTTTGGATCTACCTTGATCGAATCCTAACAATAAAAAAAAAAAAAAATCTAACATTGAAAAATTATATTTAGCGTAACTAAATGTCTTTAAGGAAAGGCTGTATGAGAGGTAAAATAATCTGCTTGGGTCACGTTGATAATAGATAAATTACTTGGACGGCAATTACTCAAAATTTCGAAAATACATAATTTAAATATTATTCATAAAATAAAGTATGTCTAAGGAAGAAGGTACTTTAATATTTACTTATTTCTATCGAAATAGCTGTTAAAAAAGATTCTAAGTATTAAAAAGGAGAGTTTGTTGACCGTAAATATTATTCTAAGATGATTTTAGTTGGGGTTCGGTCAAGGTAGATCCAAAAAACACAAATTGTAATAAAGGATTATCTGCCAACGTTTCGGCTTACATTGTAAGCCATCTTCAGGGCTGTAGAAATACAATGTCATGAGAATACAATAATAATTGAAATTAGTATAATAGAGAATTGCAATAATATATTGTGATATCAAGATACATTATTGCAATTCTCTATTATAATAATTTAAATTATTATTGTATTCTCATGACATTGTATTTCTACAGCCCTGAAGATGGCTTACAATGTAAGCCGAAACGTTGGCAGATAATCCTTTATTAAAAAATACATTTTTTAAATATGTGTTTTTTGGATCTACCTTGACCGAACCCCAACTAAAATCATCTTAGTCTAAGTATTAAATGTCGATTACATTGTCAGGGCACTATAATTATTTAAAATATATTATAAAATAACTAAAGAACAAACAGCAATTAGCGCTGGCAATATTTTCAAGTAATGCAATAGGAAATCCAATTTTCAACACAAATAAATAATTGGATATATATCTTGTTTGATTTCTTCATTTTCACCCTTGATGAAATATATTCATTATCCTTAATTAAATATAAATATGACAAAGTAGATATTACAGTTTGGAAACACTGAAACACACTAACGCGGTAGACATCATGACTTCATAAGTAGGATTGATAAGAACATCAGCTGAGTTCTATGTTTTGGTTCTGGGGGGGGGGGGGGGTGATCAGATGTTTCACATTAAAACATGGCCGATAAGTGGTGAGTTCACGTTTAGACCGCGGTATCGTTCCAATTATGAAATGCTTGATATGGTTCGCTTGCCGGAGGGGTATCCCCGTCGGAAATATCGCTCCGTAATCTCTTTTCGCTCGTGAAATTTTAAATCAACATGAAATGCTTTCAATATGGCTAAAGCTGAACCGACTTCTGACTTCGGTAAAGATGTGAGGGAACCGACCTTGGTGAAAAATGCCCTGTCCAGTTGTCTGCGTGATTGCAACAAGTCCCCAAAGAAGCAGCTTACTAACAGGAGCGTATCTTTCCCAGAAAATGACAATCAAATAGTTACAGGGTACTTAGAACCTGTCAACCCTTGGGAATATGGTGAGTCGTGCACCTTATTTCGTAAACAAAATTGTTTGTGTTTTTTACTTCCATGACCTATTTAAGAGCTTTTTTGGTTCAGATTTAATTTGAAAGATTGTATTCGTATTGCACTGTTTATTTTTTAAATAAACTGAATTTTGAGAACTAAAAAGTTTGATTGAATTAGTTTTTATTTTAAAATCATTAACATTCTCTTGCAGTTGATGAAAATTCAAGTTATTTTCAATAATATCTCCGCCTGAGTTTATGGATGACACCAAAGAGCACAAGTTTTAACAGAATATAGAATCCAGAAACCAATAATTTTGCTATATCTGGTTAGGCGGAAGACTTAAGCACATTAGAAAACTTTCTATACATCCTTATCATTTTCTTGCATTATACAAGAATTCTCTACTTCTGTTTATTTGCATGGCTAATCATAAACTAGGAACTTCATTCAACATTAAATGATGCTAATTAAATGTTACAATTTTTCTTCATTTTATATTAATAAGGGAAAACAAGTTAGCATATTTATTTCTGATAAAAAATATTAAGGTGGTAACTTTATCTGTTTGGCTGTATTTTCTCTTTAGAAAGTGTAAATAAGTATTTTTTTAAAAGTAAAGCAATTTTTTAATGAAAAATTCAGTGCTTAACTTACTATTTTTCAGAGACGATTGTTTTCCTTAAATGTCAAAGAGTAGATATTGATTATTAGTAATTTCCTTGATATAGTAGATTAATGAAGTCTATGAAACACGTAATATTTGTTTGCTAAGATTCTTGATTTACATGCATGCATTGACTTCGGATTAATTAGTGCACATTCATTGATACACATTTTGCTTTAAGAATCATGATATAAGGTTTTTTTATTATCCAAAAAAGAAAGTAGTTTATTTTGTTATCCATATCTTGCAATGTTCTAAACTAGTATGTTTAATATATCTTGTGGGCTGATTTAAAAGAAATGAACAAAAAAGGACCATGAGCTATGAATTCAATGAACATAATAATGTAAAAAAGTACAATGCATTTTAATGAATGGCAGGTGTGTGATGTTTCATCTATTCTACTAATTTAGCACATCTTAATTTAGAATTGTTTAATAAGATGTACCAATCTATTTTGGATGCTTGTTTTAGACACCTGCCAGTAAACAGGTTTATTGTTTTTGTGTTAAGAATACATAAATAGATTATATCATAAGTTTATTACTAAACATTACAATTAAAATATGGTTTAGCTATATTGTAATTGTATAATAGATTCTAAGATAATTAATATCGAGAACATCTATTAAATATTTGATGTCAACTATGAGAATTGTAATTAATTTCATGTATTGAGTGAAAAAAAGAAGAAATGGGAGGTAGATAATCTAACTTGTGTAAAGATCTAATAGATGATTTCCTGGAAGTCATTCGGGAAGAATAAAGGATCTACATCCACATGCAAGCTCATGTGAATCATACAGTCTTACTTGTGATTTGTAAGGTCCTAAAAATCCTATCTGATTTCTTACAGTTGACAGATAGATTTGGTGTTCAGATGAAGTCATTTTAAGGGACTTCTATTAGCCAGGAGGTTGGGTTATTCACCAACAGAAGATAACTTTCTACTGTTCAAGAGTTACATCTCCTAGTATCAAGATTAACTTTGTCACTTTAGCCAAGCATCTTATTGTATTCTTGGATTTCAAATTAAGCTCGATTGAGCACATTAAAAAGGGCCATTTGGTTGATAAGTCAAAACAGCAAGGAGTAAGTACAAAGACATATGGCTCAAAAATGGAAGAGGGTGTTTGGGCCAAGAGAAAAGGGAGTAGATTTCCCTAGCTAAGAAGGAACATACTCATGTAAAACAGTTAGAATCCAAACCTATTCAAAGCTCTTCTTTGAAAAACTGATAAAGGCAAGACCAAGGAGCTACTTAATTTAAGCAGAATTGGCTTGAAAGAGGCTATCATAGACCACACCCAGTCACTATAGGAAATGTTGAATTGTAGATGAAACCCCCTTTTACTTGATCTGCCAATATGATGCTCTTTATTGTTAGGGCATTTTTTTGGAACCTCTGTACTGAGTACGGTTCTCAGTAGGACACATTAGGCCTGAATAGGTCATATGAATAGGTGTATATTTCCCCTGGGGGAGATCTATCTATCTAGGTAAAGATAGACAAATTAAAAGCTATTTACACATAAAATTAACAACAAAAATACTGTTCCAACCATTCTATTTGAAGTCTGCATGTACAAAAAAAAGAAAATAAAACAACCTACATCCATAAAACTGCCTATTTGTGGAAGTTAGTATAGATGTTAATTAGAATAACATGTTCTCTATTGAAACTATTTAAGTTCATTTATAGCATTTAGCTCATCACACAAATTTCTGAAATATCTTATCTAGAAAATAAGTTAGTTCCTTTATCACCAAGCTTTTTGTAACTAAAAAATAATGAAACTCATGTAAAATAATAAAAGAGATATAATTAACCAAGTCTGAAAGTAATGGGGTTAAAGTGATTTTTGAGGAACTCCCAATGAGGCCCCGCAATGGGCTTCCACAAGTTTTTATTTTTGCAATCACTTGCTACTAACTTATGATTTATATAATGATCTTATGATTTATGTTCTTATGGTAATTGATGTTATTTACAATTTCATTTTTTTTTCTCCTCTACATGTATAAAATTGAAGCGCTCTCCACAGTATGAACTATCCATGACGGCCAAATTATTTAATTGCCTCATTTTTTAAATTTTGTATTTTTATCTTATCACTCTTAATTTTTTTTTATTTTGATGAATAAAAATACTGCTCCTTTCAATTATGCTTTGCATTTTCTTTAGATTAAATCTTATGAAATAATACTTATTCTGTAGGAATCTGGAAATATTCAGTAAATAATATTTTGTAATTAGTTATTAAATTCTACTTTTGATTGAGCAGGATTTTTTTTTTTTTTTTTTAACTCAGAGGAATTCAGAGTGCTTCAGCAGCAAAAATTTAACATTTTTATAAATTTATAATTTGGAGGTAAAGTGGCTGACCGTCAAGTTTTATGAAAAGAGGATAGTCAGGAATTTGGTCTTGGTAGTTGGGGAGAGACTCCTGCTTAACAATGTCTACATCACGACTGATCTATTTTCTATTTGAGAATTGTGGTAGGGAACAAGAAAAGGTTATAGGACTGGGGTACCAATAAGAGGGATTAGGTGGCTTGAGGTTCGGGGAAATATCACTGTAGGAAAAAAACTGTTTTGGCATTGTTGGGGTTTCGTTCTAAATGAATGTAAATAGACTCAGCTAAAAGTCGTTTCTCTCTCCCCATCACCCTATTTAGTACATACTCTTAGAATATTAGTATTTTTTTTCTCTCTCCAGCTCAGTATCCAGTTTTCATGCATTTTTTTTATTTTTTATAATTGATTACACACAGCTTTTTGTATTTTAATTTTTTTATTCATTTGTTAAATTATGACATGTTTCTATATTATTATTAATATTAATTTATTATTATTATTATTTTGTGTTTTTTAAAAATATTTAGTCCCGATGAAGGCCTGAAATTCAGCCTTCAATTGGCTAAAATAACAATTTTTTTTGGTTACAAATTAGTTTTTAATTATTCAACTAACAAGACTGAATTCCAGACAATCCATCATTTTTAAAATATATTTTTTTCTTTCTGTAAGTTCTTCAAATGATTTTTACAAAAAAGTAGATATATATTCAAAGGAAAAAAATCTTAACTTTTACCTAAATCCATATAAAAAGAAAAATGTTTTTGTATATAGCGATGAAAATTTAGTTATTTTATGACAAGGATCATTGTGTTTCATGTTTCTTTCTGCCGCAGTCTTCGAATTTGAGCAACTGAAGTCACAACTAGCTATTGCTAGTCATTGTTTCAAAATAGATACGCTGCTTTGAATCCTGAAGATACAGTGTAAGAGGAAAGACTCTTCTTTTGAACCAGCACCAATTAGTGTAAAAAGTTGAAGTATTACTAACTTTCTTTTCCCTAAGTTCTGAATCTGCAGCATTCACTTGAATAGTGTCTCTTGATAATTGTATTTCAATGCCATTTAAATATACCAAAAATTTCTGACTCAAAGGTAAATAACACATTGCCTGATAACAAACAAAAATAAATCATACTAGCTGCATGAGGATAAAACTAACTACAGGGTTATATATTATCTTCATCAAACAACTTCTGTGGCTAACAAAGGAGGTTTAGGGAATAAAAAGTCTTTCCTTTTTATTTGTCATTTGAATGCGATAACCTTCATCATTCACTCCCAGACCAGAATCCCACTCTTTTTCATTGACCTGAAGCCTACACCAATCAACAGTGACTTATTTTCAGTCAGAATCTGCTCTGTAAGGGCGTACAAGTTGTAAAGCTCCACAAAAAAGTTACCCTATCTCAGGTGCTAATCTTCTTGATGAAAGAAGTTTCATCCACATCCTCAAATTTTCTAAGCTAACTTATGCTTAAGTTTAATTTCAGAGTGTGCAGAGGCATTGAACTTCTGTGTGATTAACTCAGAATAATCACTTTGATCTGTAACAAAATGTTACTCATGTATAAGGAAGGATTCCTTGGGATTCAGACTTAGGACTTGAATAAATAAAACTTATTTGTAGACAAAAAAGTTTTTTATTATTTCTTACAGTTGAGCCTAAATGTCAAACCTTCTTTAGGGCTGAGTAACACAAGAAACATACCAGCAAAATATAATAACGGGTCTAAATAAAAAATATAAAAATACAAAATATTCAAAAAGAATGAATGAAACAATAAGAGTGTTTGTTGTCAACAATATAAATATATAAGTAGTTTTTGTATATATATGCCAAGAGAAAAGGGAGTAGATTTCCCTAGCTAAGAAGGAACATACTCATGTAAAACANTATATATATATATATATACTGAAGGCTGAATATATTTAAGAAAAAGGAACATATAGGTACTTAGTAAATAATTTAAATAATTCATATACCAATGAGGGAGATGGAGAAAGGGTGTTTCCTGCTTTTGCCAACTCAGGCCAGAAGGCCTGAAATTTAGGCTAAAATGTTAGAAATAATAAAAACCTTTTTGTTTTTATTTATTCAAATCCCTTGATGGAATTCCCGACCAATCCTTCCTCATAAAGTTCGATGGCCAGCTGTCTTTAAAGTTACTCACATGCAATATTACAAATTCACAAACAATTTTTGAGCTAAAACAAAATCAAGATAGTGCTTCAACATTTGCTGAGTATCTACCAATTTTTTTAAAATATACCCAGTCATTATTGGCCCTATACACATTTCTCTCATATCCAGTCAATGGTATACTCCAATGTATTTACTTACCTTTAAAGCTTGGTTATATTTCTTCTACAATCATATAATTAAAAAGTAACCAAGCACTATGTAAACCTCCTCAGTCGTTATATTTCAACCCCCCCCCCCCCCCAGGAAGTCTTCCTTAGTATAACAATATTCTTACTGAGTATATCAATAGTTGAGCTTCGGTCAGAAAGTGAACTTTTTCTCACTTTTATTGGTTTGCCTTGTCAGCAGACAGCCCCTGCCACGATCATCAGCTTTGAAGATGGCTTGCATTGCAAGTAAAACATTGGCATTAAACAAATTCTTGTTGATTTTTTAATACTAAATTTTTTTCAAAAACTTCTTTCTGACCGAGCCTCAACTATTGATGTATTCTTGCAACACAGGATCCAATTATCTTCTTCCTTACTGATATATTCACATCAACCTCCATTTTTCCTACTTTCCCATCTACTAGAAATTTTCCAAACTACGTTGATTTTTTAAAGAACACTTCTTTAGAATAATTGTTTAAATATTCTTATTAAAAACCTCTATCTCATAAATGGAGCTTGCCCTCAGACAGCTGGTAAAAAGCAAAGAGCAAAAAACCAAAAAAGAGCCATTGGTGTTCCCACTTGCTTCATGAGGCAGATTTAGTCCTTGTCATTTGGCCCCCTACTTTGGTGTATCTTTCAATTTATTTATAATTATTTTATATAGATTTGTATCTTTTAAGGTTAAAATAAGTAAATAAAAATAATAAAGAATTAAATATAAGTAAATGAAGAAAAATGTGTGGATAACTTTTTAAAAAAAAATGAGTTGAAATAAATTATTATTGCAAGTAAAAGAATAAAATAAAATTTATACTTCAAATGCTCTATAATAATGATTCATTAGTCAACATCTGAAACGAAAAGCAAATAAACTTCAAGATTTAAATGGTGACAACTTCTTTTTTGAAACTCAAACTCTTCGTCTAACCTATTATCGAACCCCTCCTCAAATTATCTATCCTATAATCACAAAGGTATATCTACCTTATAGATATTTCTAAGTCTATTATGGTTCCTGAAGCTCCACAACAATAAGGTAAGCCACTTAACAACTGCATCTTCTTTAGCTTCCTGCTTAAAAAAATCAAACCCTTTTTAGACAAAATTATGACCTATGACAAAAATAGGGTTTGTACAATAATTTTAGAGAATTATATCAGTGGTTGTCAGCTGACAAGGTTAAAAAAAAAAAAAAAAATTCAAAATATAATCTTAATCAAGGTCAAAATATCACTGCAGAAATATACTCCACAATATAGGTCCATTACCACTCAAAGCTAAAGCTTTTTAATCCCTGCTTAATTAACAGAAGGCCTCTATTTCTCCAAGACAATGGTTGATCACACACTGCCAAAGTAACTGAGATTGGCTGGAAAATTTTGTTACAAGAGTCAAAGGTCACCTTTCACCTACTGATTATCTATTTTGATCTCTGGACAGCCATCTCAGAAAGAAATTTTTTAACAACCAAGGTGGGCTACTATCCTCAGTAAACGAGTTTTTCGTTTGTAAAAGTCAGTTGTTTTTTTTTAAAGAAGGAATATGGGATTTACAATTATTGTAATAAAATATTTTCATGAATAAATGTATTTCTTAATAATTATTTGTTTATTTTAAACTTTCCTAATAAAAAGACTGCTTTTTAAATGGCCTTTTATTGACACACACCTTAAATGGAGAGCACCACTTCACAATCATTAAAAATACAATTTTTTTTTATTCAGAAATTTAAATATTTTTAAAATAAGGAAATTCATTTGATGAACTTGTTAAAAAAGTATATTTTTAAATGTAGTATTACAAATATATATCGATTATAAGGTTAGTGTTTTAGCAACATTTATATAACGAAATCAAGCTGGAAGCTCCTTGGTGCAATTGTTGGAAAAATATCTGCTGATCTTAACTATTCCTTTATAGAAGCTAATATGTTCAAAATTTATGTGTGTGTGCTTGTAGGCAACACAACCCTAAGGTCACAATTTTTAAAATAAAGACTACACATTTAACAGTTACACTCTTTGTTGAAGGCAATTGAATGTATTCATTTTTATTAATATTGGATGAGGGAATTAGGGGTTTAGAACTACTCAAAATTTATTATATTTGTTAATATTAGTTTTATGAAAATTTTTTTAATATAAGGACTTACCATAAATGGTGTTATGTGCAATTTTCTAACATTTATATTTAANCAAAATATTTGTGAATGCAACTACAAAGGTTCCCCATGCATCCTCTCCCCCCACTTACTGGACAATCTAGTCACCCATAGCATCTTACTTTTTTTTAGCTCATTTACTCTCTGGCTTGGAAGATCAAATTAGTCATTTACTCTGATTTTTGTCTTATATTTGAGGAAATAATACCTAATCTTAGTTAACTGAGTACCAATGTGGCAGGCTTTTCTTGTTTTTCTGTTTAATTTTAGTTTAGATGAACCAAAAGCTCAGGTGTTAGAACTACTTGGCTAACTGTTCCATTGGAATTCACAAAAAAAAAAAAAGAAAAAAAAAAGTATATTTTTTCTATTTAAAATACCTTTTATTACCATATTTGTAATTCGACCTTGTATTACTAATACTCCTGTTAGTTATTAACATTTACAATGTATTTATTTTCATATTTGTGAGAATTATATACTCACAAAAATTGGATATTAAGTTAATTCCTCAAATGAGTTTTGATTATGTGCTTTAATTTTGTTTCTCTCATAATGTCATAATTTAATTTTATTTTCTCATAGAAATTTAATTATTAAAACAAAACATCTAAAAAACAATTGCTCAACTTGGCGGCATGCTATTAAATGTCAGTGGGTATTAAGTGGCCATATCTCAAAAATGCCCCATTTTATCACCTTATAGCTTAGGATTGATGTTTGATTCAAAATCTTTAATAACAAATCTGTTCCTAATCTATTCACTGACTTAATGCCATCGTCATTATTTTTTTACTTCATTAATTTGCCACCACTAGAGTTTTTTTTACCAGTAAATATATGTTTTAATATCTACCATGTTTACACTTTGCTCACGAGGACTCTGCCTCTAAACTCCTGGAAACCTCTGTCTATAATCTATTCACTTGCTTAATGATTCCTTCGTCTATGTTCATTCAAGCTTTTTTTTTTTTTTTTTTTTTTTTTTTTTTTTTTTTTTTTTTTTTTTTTTTTTTTTTTTTTTTTTTTTTT
>KZ807111.1:595274-615186 GCA_000696205.2 Oncopeltus fasciatus
AAATATATATATATATATAGAAACCAAATTCATTATTATGCTTTTTATTTTTTTTAACATTTAGATTTATTTGTTATTTGCCATAGTCGAAGGAGAAGTTTAGCATAAATCAAATTAGATAATTGTCAACATCTATATTAGTAATTATCTGTATGTATTAAATATGTACAAAATAAATTTTCTCATACATTTATGTTCATATCTATACCATTTTTATGAAAGGCATATGGTAAGAAAGGTAATATGTAACAAGAAAGAATGTGCATTGCTTCCAGTCAACCCTGCTTTAGCTAACTGTGACAGCTTTTCCTTTTTTTTACAATGAAACTTGTTATTTATTCTTATTTTAGTCAATCTTTAAAAAAATATAAGAAATGTGTTAGCTTACATTGTTCCTACAAGACAAATTTTTGAAATTAATCTAGGTTGAAAATGAACTGACTTTAAACAGAATTAAATTAAGAATAATTTTACAATGTGCATGCCCTGAAACATCCAAGAACATTTTACTGAAAAGTTTAACTTACAACAGAAGTAAAAAGCTTTGGGAATGAAAAAAAAATTTTCAAGATTATTGGTTATTTATTAACTTTCGTCAAGGGTTGAGGAGGACTTATTTAGTTAATTCCATAAGGATTTGGCCAAGATTTATATGAAGACTATAATATATTCAGTATCATTTTCTTCCAATAAAAATGAAGAATATCACTATTTCTGACTTTTCAACCATAAAATAAAAATGTAATAATTTTAATCAAAATTATACAAGTATTGATTCCTCTTTCTTTTCCAGCATTGTTCTACCTCCTCCATCTCCTTTTCTTTTTCTCTTACTTTCTCTCTATCTCCCTTTATTTATTTTGTTCTTTTAATTTTTTCATAATTAAATAGCCTCTAATCTAAATATCTCATATGAGAGGGAATCTACTTTCTATTTTTAGAGGTTCCTTTGAGAAAGGGAATTTTAATCCTTCAAAAAAATTTTTTTAATTAAAAAACAATAGTTGGCTCTTTTGAAAGCAAACGGTNTTTTATTTAGTTATAATTTCCTTAAGGTTAATAGTCAACATAAAGACTGCAATAAATTTGTTACTATTTGAATTTTAATAATTATAACTGATGGTATTAGTAAGAGGGCGAAAACTTTGGTATTAGAAAATAGAGGAGGTCAAAACCTTCAAAAAAATTTTTTTAATTAAAAAACAATAGTTGGCTCTTTTGAAAGCAAACGGTATTAAATATTGGTTTTATTTCATTGTGCTGATAGTGAAGTTAAACTACTATAAAGGTTACGAAAATCTCCTTATATTAAAAAATCTACACTCCTTCAAAGGTGATAGCTTAAAATGAGATCTGGAACCTTAAAGCTCTTAGTTTAAAAGATTTTGTGAAGAATTGGATTTCAATGTTTTGATCAGGAGGTAAAACAACGAGATGAGTGAACTAGTTTCTCTGTTGTTCAGTTCAATCATCGGTGGTAAAGTTCACCTGTCGAACATGTGGCAAAACTTCTTTTTTTTAGTTTCTTCCATTCATCACTGTAGCTCTGAAAGTGGCTTACAATATAGGCCAAATGTTGACATCAATTAATTATATAATATCCAATTATTTTTTCAGCATATTTATTTCACACCCTGGCTGGTTACATTATATGGTTAAAAATTTATTTATGTCTGAATTATTATGAAAAAAAAATAATAATTAGTTAATTATTTGGGTACTTGTAATTCTTTTCAGAGGTTTTAAAGAATTTAACTTTATTATAATGAGCCTTATTTGGGACAATGAAGCTTCTTTTTTTTCCCATCAATTTATTATTCTTTAAAAAGGAAAAATTTATCCACACCAAAATATACGTTGATTTTTAAACCATTTCATCCAATTAAAATTTTTGACATTTGGAGTGGATTAAAGATTTTTAAAATGATTTTAAATTCATGTATATTTTCTTGTAAAGACTTCTTTGTTTTTTCAAGATGTAATAGCTGTTGAATAAGAAAATATAACTATTAGTTAGGAAAATTAATTTAACATGTTTTATTGCTGACATGTAAGTAGTTAAATGTAGTTTTTAAACTTCTGTAGTTATAGTTTGTAAGTTAATATCCTAAGATACTCTATTAACCTAAGGGAATGTCTAATACATACAATTTCATATAATAACTAGGAAAATATCAACAATTCGTACATGCCAAGGAAATTTTTAAGCTAGTTTCTTTATATATAGTTTATTCCTTAATAATCTATTGAAAAAGTTTCAAAACAACCTAAATTATAAATTGCATTACATTTAGGTTTAAATAAATTTTACTCAAGAAATTTTGGAATTTAAAAAATGTGTTTCTTTATAGGAGAATTTGATTATTTGTTTTATTCCGTGATATGATATTGGTCATTTTTGTATTGGGTCTGCTCTCTAAGCGAAGCTTTGAACTAGGCAAAGAGAAGGTTTCATGATCAATTATGCAATAATAAGTGTGTCAAGATTAATTGTGAGTTGAGCCCCTGTAATTATGGATTGAGCCCACTCCATAATTTCCTTATTGTTTTTAATTGGTCTCTTTAAATAGTGATGCGCAGCTAGCAATCATCATACTTAATCTTATTAATTAGTTAGAAAGTCATTATTAATCATTTTTGGATTCTTTATATATTAATGGTTGTGTTGATATCAGGGTTGTCAAGTTTGGATTTGGGACGAAGCTGAGTTTTAACTGTTTGGTATTACGTGGCAGGATGCATATAGGTAATCATTCTTTGTAACCTTTCATTATCAGAGTAGTTGAGAGGTTAAAAGATTATTATGTTGAGCAAGCTCTGTTTAAAAACAGAAGAGCCTCTGAAAATAAAGCTTATTCTGGCCCTGCTGTTAAGTAATCTTGTGTTTTTATTTTAAATTATTGTTTGTTTTTATTATAATTATTACTTGCAGAGCATATTATTATTTCAAAATTTTTAAATGTAATCATTTTTCAGCCGAAAGTACAAATAAAGAGACTGTCTTAGTAAATTATATAGAGTCCTGTGAAAAACATAGGACACGACCCATCAAGACTGTTCTTGAACAGCTTGAGGTAAGTGAATATGCAATTATTTATAAGTTTAGATAGATTTTGTTTATTTTGTTTTACTACTACATTGTGAAAAAAATATTAGTTAAAGTTGATTATAGTTTTAGTCATTACCTATCTTCTGCACAGTTCCATTATACAAGTGATCCATTTTTAGTTAGTTTAAGAGATTACCAGTATTTTATCTTTGTTATTACATTACAAGCTCTAAGACACTTTATTTTCAATAGTATTTTTTCTTTCTTAATATATTATTTAAGTCTATTAAAGGATGGTACTTTAACAAATTGTCATCTATCAAACTGTTCTTTGTATTAAAAAAATTTTTTTTTAAATATTACCAGTTAGATTGAAGTCTAATCTCTTATTGAAATGTTGAACTTCATCACTCAATTTGCAATGATGTTCTCAAGGATTTTTTAGTTATCTGATCTTCAACATGTGTTCATGGAAAAAAAATACAAAAAATTATTATCAGAGTGGCATATGAAAATGGTAAAAATTTATTTTAATGATTTTGCTTTATCACCAATTTTTGAGTCATTGATAATAGTTAAGTTAATTAAAGAATTTATAGTTTTACAGCTATAATATATTCTTGCTTGTAAGGTGAGACTAAAATATATTGAGACAAATTGAAATTATCTATTTTTTGGTGACAAGTGTTTGGATGCTAAGATTGAGGCAAAACTAAATTTTTAACAAAAATGCTGGTTGTTTTACATAAAAAGACTGAAAGCACACTTCAATTAGGACAAGGGCTTTTGACAATTTGGCATAACGACTCTTCTGACACCTTGTATGAAGGGTCTTCTTGTTTATACGATGAGGTCACTTTCATAATACTATGCAACTCTTTATTAACTTTACAACATTATTACTAACATAATTTGATAATTATAGACTTGCATAATAAATCTTTAAATTGAATAATGTAATAAGTTGTTTTAGACAACATTCAATTTTCTAATATAACATTTGAAAGACTTTCCACTGAACTTAATTCAATGAATTTCAATGAACTTTCCTTCAGCCTCTTCAAAATAAATATGGCTTATAAAGGCTCTTTGTTCCAGGTGTAAAAACAACACATAGAAAATTTACAGCAATCATTGTTTTAAAATAAAGTTGTCTCTTATAATTTCTTGTTATATATCTAAAAGAAAAATACTTATTTTTCTTATTATTGAAAGTATTCTTATCAGTTATTTGCATTTATTTCCCATATACCTAAATAATGATCCTGATTCATTGAGTATTATGATATCATCAGTCTTTTAATTGCTTTAATATACTTTTTAAAGATTTATAAATTATAGAACCATTTTGTTTAATTTAATAAATTTTCTTTGCAAATCTTTTAATTAACCAATGTTGCCATATTAAAATTAAATCAGTTACTTGCTATTAAACCAATTAATTGATTTAATAAATAATTCATATTATTATTAATTGCTTATTACTGAAAGTATTTTTATCTATTATTCAAATCTATTTTTGTATATATCTGATCTAATATATATATATTATGTGTGTGTGTGTGTGTTTATGTTGTTTTGTTTTTTTCAGTCTCTGAAATTTCATTATTTAAAAAAAAAAATATTCAAAAAATAAAATTANTATTTAAGAATCCTTCATTAATTTTATTTATCAATAGACCTTATAAAATTTCTTACAAATATTTTTTCCACAAAAGAGTTCTTTTATTTGGTTTATCAATTTATTATTTGTAGTCCTGAAGCGGTTGTACATTTCAAATGCAAGTGGAAGAAATAACTTAAATATATATTTCTAATGCAATCTTTACAAAAAAAATTCATTTCTAATCTAATTATATTAATGCAAAAAACTGCAAATCTTGTGTAACTTTACAATTGTTATTTACCCCAGTTTTGTGGAATTAATTCTTGCTCAATGATAGTCCATGAAATTTATTTGACTAATGTCTTAACAAATTATTCTGAATTCATTAGTGGGATTATTTTGAAATTATCTTGGATCAGACATAAAATTTAAAGCAAATTACAAATTGTGTTGTGAAATTTGACTGATTTACTGAATCCTATAATTAATTTTGAAAGATCTATAACTTATTTTGCATCTAGTACTTAAATTTTGTATATATAATTAAGATTATGTATCTTATATTAATATACATATAGTAACTATTTCCCGTAAGACGATATTTTATAAAGTATCATATAAATATGGTTATTCCTTTGAAAATCTTTTTCTTATTCTATAAAGCCTCTGGAAATTCTGCATAAATTTAAAGATTTATAACTACTTCATCTTTATGTTTTTGCACAATGTTCAAACATTATTAATGTGTGGTATATAGCTATTAATAATAAGAAAATTCTAGGAGGAAGTCTTGTCAAATAACTGATTCTATTCCTGTCATAAATTTTCTAGAAATAAAATTATTTTTGTTCATTTTTCATTTATTTACTTTCGCTATCATAGAAAATGTAATTTTAAAGTAGGCTGAAGTGAGAATTTGATTAAATATAATTATTATTATGTCTTATTATTACTTATTTTAAGATTATATATATATATATTTATTTATTATAGGCCTTTGACTATGAGGAAGTTGGGAGTGACCGTTTTGATTCCCTTAATTTGAAGGGTGAACAATTAATATTAGGAAACTGCGAAGCTTTAGAAGAAGTACTTAAACGTCTTCAGTTTCATCTCATCAATCTTGAGGACACAGGCCTTGATGATGAAGTACGTATGTTTAAGAATATAATTAATTTTAAGTGGAAAACCATCCACATTATAAAAAAAATATGGACAAGACTGAAATTAAGTCACATTTGACCAAAGACAGATTTTGCTTTTAATGGATAATTTGTTCTATATACTAAATTAATATGGTTGTCTAAGTCAAAATCAAATTAATTTTGGCTGCAAGAGAAACTGAAATAATCTTGAAAGAGTTAAATTGTTTGTTTGGCTTTAAAAATAGCAAAAGTTTTAATCAACTAGTAAGTATAAATCAACTTAGTCGATATGTTTAAAATAATAAAATTTTATTTATTTAAAATAGTTGCTGTGCACCATCTTTCTTATTTTCTTTAAATGTGATTTATTACCATTAACGAACTGAGGAGTAAAAATTGAATGAGGGATGACAAATATCTTTGTAATAGTACTAAATTAGACTAGCTCATTTAAGTCAAAATCGTAGAAAATTACCTGCAGAAAAAATTCTCCGGAAATCAGTTATTATAGCTAGTTTAAACCAGAATATGCTAGTTAAGCAAGAAAAAAAAAAAACGATTAAAGAATTTCTATTTTTATTTTTCAATCTTTACTTCTATAGACAATTCTGTTCAAATGTAAGAGATGAGGAAATGCTAATTTTGTTAGAGCTTTAGAAAATAAAGGAATAATGGTTAATTGTTCATCTTTTCTCACAAGTTAATTTACTTTTAAACAGTGTTGTAAAGCATAATAATTATCGCAATGATAATAGATGATAAAAACAATTAGGTTCATTGCCTGTGACTTTTCTTGTAATCATCTGTTATAAGATTATGTGATCTAATTATTTCATTGCATAATTCTTATTTATTTGCCAATGTAATCACATTTCCATTGTGTGTATGGAATAAAATAATTTGAGTTTTTTGTTGTGAATATTAAATTTTTGTATGGAGGTATAATTGTTACTGTGTTATTAAAATTCATTAAGTATTTTAAGCATACACATACGCACACTATCTATTTTAAAAGCAGATAATTTGTTTTAGCTATTACTTCCTATTGAACTAAAAACCCTCACTTAAGAGAGAGTGTGTATATGTGAGTGCATGATTTTTGTGAGTATTCTATCTGCTCCTTCTCCAGTATAAGTGCCTCTTCAATTTTTTTTTTTTTTTTTTTCCCAGTTCAGTTCCAGTTTCGTACTCCAGCTTGTCACTTATTTATGAATCAGCTTTTAAGTTTGTCAAATACAAAATAAAGCTTCTTTTTTTTCCTTTAACTAGTGTACCAAGTTCACTGGCACAGTCATATTGATATTTGGCTGCTATTTATTAATTTACTGGCTTTTACACTTTAACAATTAGTAGCCTAATGACTTACAGCCATCAATTATTTACCATACTTTAGAACATTTGGGTATTCCCAAAGCCCAAATTCTGCAAAAATGATATTTATCAAATCAGTTCTCATTTAGTCACCAAAATGAAGTATATTCAGCCAATAGGCAATATTGTCCATGTAATTTTCACTGGTGGTTCAAATTATTTATTAAATATTTAAAAAATGCAATTTTTAAAAGAAAAAATGCACAAGGAGAAAATTGTGTTAACATATTTTGATATTAATAATTTTAAAACTACAATTTAAAAAGTCAGTATGTTTGTTATACAGCAAATAGAAATGTGTTTGCTTAAAGTAATCTTTAAATAAATATGTTTGAAATTATTAGGGATTTCCATTTTTATAGAAACACACAATTTAGACATTTTTTTTTTTTTATCATGTTTTAAATCTACTTCCATGAAGCTCAGTTTTTTTTTCTAAATCCTTTCAGGCTGCTGTTGCACTTTATGACATGATAGAATATTATGAAGCTGCTACTCACCTTAATATTTCAAACAATAGCAATGTCGGTGTGAGAGGTTGGCTGGCTGCATCTCGAATGTTGAAAAGAGTAGGTGTTTTATTGGTACTATATGCATAGTTCTTTAAGGTTTTTATAAAGTGTGATATACAATTCTTTTAAGTTTAAGAATAATTTATCTTTTTTTTTTTTTTTTTTTTTTTTTTTTTAATGAAAATGAAAACATTTATTATTTTATAAAGAAGGGGGAAGGGCTTAATCAAGATATGATTTAACTTCTTTGTTGGAGTTCATTAAGAGTATTTTGATGATTATAAATATTTTCAATAATCTTTTGATTAATTGTGAAACAAATATGTTTTATTATTGTTATGATTTATATTATTATTGTATTTCTGTAAAAAAGAAAATTTTGTTCTTTCTCAAGAATTCATGCTATTATTTATTTACGTAAAGTTTATGCAAAATAAAATTGTATTAAATTACTTCACCTTAATAAGAAGTTAAGGAAAAATTCAACTTCCAGTTCCTAATAAATCTGTTTTTTTACACCCTTAATCTATTTTTATTTGTGGAAAACACTTTATTGAATATGTCTCAGTTTATTATGAAATCAGAATTAAAAATTTACTATGGTATAATGAAAATCATTTAAGTTTTTAGGAGAAATGAAAGTCAAATATGGTATGTACTGCCAAAGTTATCAATATTTAGGATTCTATTTTTAAAGTTATTTATCAATTAATGTATTTGTGATCTTATATGGATTGAACTCAAAATGTGCCATGATTAGTTAAATATGATAGTTTAGATTAGAAGAATAAATAATTCTGATAAAATATCTAGTCAATTTTCTCTGAACCTGTTTTGTAGTTTTCCATGTCTGTGACTAAGATACTATTTTTATGAATTCTCTTAAGGTTATACAGAATTATTACAATCAAAATGTTAAATTACCTTTAAGAAATTCACTATAAAAATTCAAAATAAATAAAATTAGCTGATTTGCTCCAAATTTTAGATTTTTATTTGATTTATTTTTTCCAGACAAAATGTCTTGAAGAATTGGAATGTAGAAACACACCTCTTTCTGAGCAAGTTGTCCCAATATTAGGACGAGCTCTGCGTTTAGGAACTCAACTTCAAGTTTTGAGGCTTGAAGCATGCAACTTAGCTGGGAGATCTCTGGTTGTTCTTGGTAAGATAAAATAATGTTTTTGCACTCACACACACACACATTTATGAGTGTGACATTTATAGAAAGTAAAGGAAATGACTAGCACCTAGCATGCATATAGGACAATGAAAATAAAATTTGATGGTTTATTAAATATTTACAGTATAGAAACTAGATAATTATGATATAGATCAGGAGATAAGAGCTCAGCCATTATGAATAAGTATATGCTAATATATATAAAAAAGTAGTCATTGGAATTCATTTTTAGTAATGTCTGAAGTTTAATACTTTTAAGGGATTAAAAATTATTAAACCTTAGCAAGCGCAAACACACACACAAAAAAAAAACAACAAAAAGACTAAATCATACAGTTTAAGTAGAATCTACAGATTGGCATGTACATGCAAACAGACTTATGAGGCATGTTCAGAAAGTAAGTGTACTGAGATTGTCACGGTGCTAGAAAATTGTTTTTCAACATGTTGGCTGCACTGCTGCATAGTGTGATTTCTCCCCTCCATAACAAAACTGCTTCGAGATCAGTACGTTGATAACTAGATGCAGCAACAGATTTAGTAAGAAATGCCAGTCCAATCTCCCGCTAAGTGTGAAATACGCGGCGTTATCAGTTATCTCATTTGGAAGGGATTAACTCTGATTGAGGTTTGTAATGAGGTACAAACTGCATATGGTGAAAAAGCTATGAATTGTAAAAGTATGTTCAAGTGGTGTTGCGAAACTACTTCGAGGAGGGTATCAAAAAATTGATACCCAGGTAAACCACCTGCATTGAGAGGAATGGTGACTATGTTGAAAAATAGCCTAAATATGTACTAATGTAAACAGGTAATTTTTTTGGTCAAATAAAAATTTTTAAAACCTACAAAAATTTAGTACACGTATTTTCTGGACATCCCTCGTACATAGACAAACATGTTAGAAACAAAGAACACATATACTCTTACAAGCTTAACAAACAGGACTTTAATCACATTACAATTACTCAACAACAGACATAAATCTATGGACTTGCAGAGCATGATAGAACTATTACATAGGCAACAAAAAGATCAGAAGATGGAACATGGAAACATACATAACAACAAAAACATCAAAATACCACAAATAATGACCACAACTGAACACATACTCAGGCACCATATTCAGACTACTACTCTTACTAAAAAGGACAAAAAAAAAAAAAAAAAATATGAAAGTAAGCAATGAACACATTCACTGACAAACTCACAAAATCGCTTAAGATGGAATATCCCATATAAAAATACACTTTACCTATCAATTAAATTGATACAAATGTAAATAAATACAATCACACGATCCATAACATGTGTTTATAATTTAATGAGGGAAATAATTCAATCTATCTGATGAATCTTACAGTAGAAAAATTCACGGTTTGACACGTTACAGGAAAACAAATCATCTGAACATCTGGCAGTGCCTGAAAAGGATGAGTAAGGCAGCCAATTAAGATGGATTAATTTAAGGATATTGGTCTTTACTTATTATTCTTATCTGCTTTGTCTTGTTTAAAGGAGAGGGACTCCTTATAGAGGTTACCTTGTGATATGTATTGTTGGTGAAGTATTTTTTATGGTGTGTATGTAAGAGTGTGTATTGCATGATACAACTAGAATTTTGTTTGTGAATATCAAATATCCCAACTTGGAGGACTTGTGGATGATAATGTTCTGATACCTTGATGATGAGAGTACCATATCTGTTGGCCTAAATAGGACTTAAATTTGTAACTTTTTATTAAAATTTGTTCATTAAGCTTCAGTTATATTTTTATTTAAAAATCTCTTTACAAATTTTAGTGGCTGGTTTGAAACTCAACACTACTATGAAAGAACTCTACATTGGTGAGAACAACCTTGGACCCTCCGATGGTCTCCAAATTGCAGGATTGCTCAAGTGTAATACTACTCTCCAGCTATTAGATCTCAGGTTTGACCCTGATCCTAAAATTTCTTAAAGAATTTACATATTTGTTTTCATTTTTTTAAATTGTGTTCTGTAGTAGCTCTTATTCACGACTATTTAAAACATTTTTTTGTATCATTGTAATCATAAAAAGCATGTATAATTTTTAAAAAATAGGCTATTATTTCCAGCATTATTATTGTAGTATTATGCTTACATTTGTGACTGATAATCATATTTCAACCTGCATCAATCATTTTTCTTTTTAATGTTTTATGTACAGCTAATTGATATTAAAAAGTAAGAAAACTACTATTGAAAAAATTTACTTTAATTAAAAATATATTTCCTTATACTCATATAAATATGGCTATCTTTTATCCTTAACTCAATGAAAATAATTATTTAAAGAACAACAAAGGTATTTTAATAGCAAATATTAAAAGTTCCTCGTCATCTTAAAATATCAAAATAACACTTTGACAGAACAGTACTAATAAAAAGGAAATTTTAATATTTCTTCTTAGTATTAACTTACCCGAACTTGTGCTGATGGAAATAGTTTTATGCTTTTGCACTTATAAAATTAAAATTTAATGTTGATTAATTTAGTTACTTTTAAATTATCGCCTATTTATTTAAGAAGCTGGAGACCTTTCTCTATGATAAAGCTTGATTTTCATAGCTCTCTTTGAAGACCAGCTGATCAAAGCTTATTTGGGCATTTTTATGTGTCAGTTTAAAGTAATATTAACCTGTGAAAATAAACAAATCGATGATGATACGGGTGCAGTGGAGTAGTTAGATTGTGCAGTGGGAACGATTCAAAATAACAGATCGTTCCAAGTTACAGTGACCATAGGCTCTATGCCAGTACAGTTAGTTCCGTCCAGATAGGTGCTGATGTGTCACTAATATCAAAAAGATTGTTCCATTTATTGGGAAAGAAATCCGTGTATGAAATTTTGTAGGGTCCCGAGAGACATTTAATCAAACTCTCTTACATGTTTAGGGCAAACTGTGTTACAAGGGAAAATCCTCATTGCAAATCGTATATGTAACCTTCAATTCTTGCCCTAGGTCTATTGAAATTTGTAGGGGAGATTAACAAAGATGAAGTATTGATGGAGTTTCCAATTTGATGGCATGGGACAGAACAAAACAGATCTCAAAAAAATAATTTTGTTTGATGGGGCCAAACTACATGCGTTAAAAGTTCCCCGTAGGAATTTGAAAATAGCCAAAAGATTGGTACTGTCAGGTACTTCGAGAATGGTATAAGACTAAACCTTTGGACCAAGGGCCTTCACAATCAGAAGAAGAATGACTAAAACATGAACAGTCTTCTTTTCTTGAAAGGAAAGATGAACAGTTTCAGGCTTTGGATTTATGTAGGCAAATAAAGAATTACAGGGACTGCGTAAGGTAGCATTCTGGCCAGTTGTCTTATATGCATGTACAGCCTAAGGCAGAAAACTAACTAGTATTGAGTGCTATTTTCTTCAAGAGGTACAGATAATGATTTGAACCAATAAAGCTGAAATTAAAATAATTTCTCCATATATCTTCAAAATCTTTGAAACGTTATGGAGGAAGGCCCAGGAAACTGGCCAGTGACTCATCGCACACTGATGTGGGACTCTATAAAAATGTAAAATTTAATTTAATAAAATTTGTATGTACTGCTTGTATAGAGTTGCCACTCCTTGTACAGTGGGGGTCAAGAAGGGGAAAAGAGTGAGAGGGAGAGGGTTAATGAATAAAGTTACATTTACTCTTGAATTTAAAAAATTGGGCAATTCACAATAAATGTTATAAGTAATCTTTTAATTACTAAAAATGTTAAAGGTAATCTTTTTGTTCAAGGGGTACTACAAATGTTTTGCAATAAAGCTTTATTTATGTAATTAATCAAGTTAATTTCTCCCACATTTAATACACTTCTCTACTTGTCAATACTAGAACTTAAACCAGTTCTGCTAAGTTTCACCCAGGAGTGAGGCACCTTTGTTGTTCCCCGCTCTCAAAATGTTCTTGTCGCTAGAAAAACATTATCCTTTCAGGTTCATTTTAACAAGCTGTAATAGTAGAAAGTCACTGGGAGTTCTCTACTGTAAGGTTTTCTAAGGAATTCTCTTTATTTATATAGTTTAGTTTAGGCGTAATGGATTTCATTTCTTATCAATTTTCTGATTCAAGTTGAAATATATTAGCTGCTTTAATTTAGTATATTTTAAGAAGTTTTGATGAAGATTTCAAAAGACTGATAACTTTTTTCAGCAGTAGTTAGCATTTCTTTTAAATGTAATTGATGATTCTAGTACACCAACTTTTCTTTAATTTTAATTTAATGTATGGCTCAGCTTAGCCCTTAATATTTATTGCAGTAATAATGGACTTGAGGATACAGGGGTGCTCCATATTTCTGAAGCTCTCTGTGAACAGATGAGGCCTGCAGGTCTTGGGATTCTTATTCTGTGGAACAATAAACTTACGCCTAGCTCAGCTCAATATTTAGCCCGAGTATTGGTGAGTGGATCATACTTACTCCTACTATTATGTTCTAAATATGTGCTGACCTACTTTTTGTTTTATGAGAAATAAACAATTTATATTTCTCAAGTATTTTTCTACATTCAAAGTGTAATCACAAAAAACTTATTTGCATTTAAGATAAACAAGATTTAAACTTTAGTACTTTTAATACTGGCTTCATAATGATTTTTCTCAGTGAGAGAAGGATATGCACGTTAAAATTTGAAATGTCCTCTGAAGGACATTAGTAAATATTTAATATAGTAATTAAATTAGTACAGATATTGATTGTTTATTATTTTTTAGAATATTGTCACTGACAGTAATTTGCTGAAGTTTAATTATCTTAGACAGCATCATATTGAAGTAAAATATTTTGATTTCAGAAAGGAAACAACACACTTGAAATGCTGAATGTTGGTCAGAATGATTTGGGTGATAATTTTCTCAGGGATATTGAAGATTCATTAGTTAATAACCGCAGCTTACTTAGACTTGGAATACAGTCAACCAACATTACAGGAGAAGGGGCCCTGATTTTATCAAGTATTCTATCTAAGAACCATGTTCTGCAGGTAAGCACGTGATATTAAAAAAAACATTTTTGAATTATCCGACAATTCATGATAAACAAATGTAAACAAATGAATCGTCTTAAGTCAGTAAACCTATATCCACATATACTACTATATCCACATATACTACTACCTATATAGTAATATAACAGGCATGTTTTTCCCTTAGAGGATAGATGTTCGAGATAACAATATGGAAGTAACTGGGGTTTCAGCACTATCTCATGCCCTCAAGACTAATACTAGTATAACACAAATAGATTTAGATGATCGGCCCAAAGGAAAAATTGTGAGTTTTATTTTAATTTATTTTGTTCTTTATATATTTTTTGTATTTAGTTTTATTTAACAAATTGTAGTTAAAAACATTTTATTTAATTTTTTTTTACAAATAGGCTTATGCTTATATATACAATTTTGCTTATCCTAGTACTTTAAACTGAAACAATAATGCTGAAAACAAATTTTTTTTAAGTTTGAACTTTTAATATAAAATCATTGTACAGGTAGCAGATGTTATAAATCATTGAAGTGTGAATAAAATTAATGCCAGTAGTTTAGTGATGTGTGTGCATGCATGTCCTAGATTCCTGGTTACTAATTGGGAGAAGATAAAAAGCGTTTTTAGGGAGTAATAGTTCTGATGTTTCTGAATAGAGTGGAAGGTTGAGTTTTTTTTACCTTCTGATATTGCTATGAAGTAAATTGTGATGGATTTTACCTCATTTAAACACATGAGATCTGTTATTGAAAGCAATAAAAATAACCAATATTTTGGAAAATATTCTAAATTTGAATAGATTTAATATTATAAAAATACAAATAATTTCTAGAAATTTCATGATATCTTATTTCTAATCTAGCACATGTGTGTGTCTTTACATATTTGGTGATTTCACCCAGTAAAGATTCTCTGAGTCTTTTATGCTTATGAGGGGGAAAAAAAAGCAATTAAAATTATACAATAACCATTTGCATATTTACTATAACATTATAACTTGGATATAGTAAAGTTAGGTTTTTTCTTTCTTAATTGCCTATGTTTGACACTCAAGAAAGTGAAATCTAAAAGTAGCTCCAGCACATGCTTACACCTGCCAGGCCCAACTACTTTCATTTGTTAAATTTGTGCATCTTAATTGGTATGTAAATTCATTGTCTAACTGAGACACTATTATTATATTTAAAGTTTTTTCCCCTTTCTTTGATAAATATTTTTTAATAAAAATATATTATGGTGATTTATTTTAGCTAGTAGTACTATTTTACGTAGCTAGGAAGGTGGAATTCTCAAACTATATCTGGTGGATGGCTATAAAATGTTCTGCTAATGCTGACTTCCTTTTGTGTCTATGCTTTATGTCGGATATGCCAGGAGTACATCAAGCTTTTTTTCTTCAGTAGTGTACGTCATTCTGATCCTGTGGTCGATGTTCTCCCTAACCCAAAGGATAAGCTAGGACTCAGGAGCTAAGGGATATGCAATATCCTGTGCTCATGTGGAAAATCATAAATTGGAGAAACTGGCAGAACAATAGACACAAGACTCAAGAAACACATTTCTGACATAAAGCATAACCACGCAAAGAAGTCGGCCTTAGTGGAACATTTTATAAACATCTCCCACCAGTTACAGTTTAAGAACGCCTCCTAGCTAAAGAGAATAATTACTACCTCAGAACAATCAAGGTAGCCATAGAAATCATTAAAAATCCAAATAATATTAATAGAGAAGAAAGATACTCATTAATTTAAAATTGGAAACCAGCGTTATTTCCAGTCAGGAAAACTAAAACAGCTACCAGTGACAAGAGGAGCTAGACAGACGCCTCTAGTGAGGAACAGCTAAGAGCCAAACAATGGGAAGGTAGAGGTAGATCAAGGTCTGGTACTAGGCAGGTATAAAAGCCCCCTGGACCTGGAGTCCCTCTCATTCTACTTTCATGATACATGAAAGCTTGGCAAGAAGAAACTTTACTACATAGATAAGCCCGGAAGAAATACTTGTGATATTGGAGACCATGGAAGCCAATGTGAACAAGCATGATTAAGTTAAGCCTGGACAATTTCTCACCTAAATTTGATCTTTGACACACTCACATAAAAAAGGTCACCTAGCCACATAGTGTCCAGACCCAGCATGACCTCTCAATTTAAATAATAATGTAAGTGTTGGAATAAGCAATATATTATTAGACTGAAATTTCATGTGTTTTAAAGTAATATTGCAGTTCTCAGAATACTAATTGATCTATTCAGGGAAATTAGGAGAATAACTGGTTTAATTACCAACAAACTTAGCCTCCCTCAGCCCCAAATGTAGTTATTTGTTTTATTTATTTTTTACTTACCATTTAAAATGCTTAAGTTCATGAAAAGATGAGCTATTCTACACACTCATGGTATTGGGCAAACTCGTATTTTTAATATAGTATTGCCTAGAATGGGACTTGAACTCATTGCATTAGACTTATGATTCCCAAACGGATCCCCTTGGCCAAGCTGGCCTCCCATTGATGGTTGAGAGTTCAGTATTTGTATGCAAAATTTTCTTAAATTTAATAATGATATGTTTAAAGTAACTTAATATGTTCTTGTGATATCTTAAAAAAAAAAAAGAAGTTTATTATTCATTTTATTCACACTTCATTGTATATAAAATGCTTCACACAAAACTGATGTCCATGGTTTTTCTGTTTAATAGTGTAGTAAAAAGTGTTGTTTTTTTTTGTATATTTTTAAAATTAATAAATTAAATAATCCATAAAGAAAAAATACTGATTTCATATTATAAAATAATGTTGAAATCTATCACAAAGTAATGAAGTACACCACTTAGGTAAATAATCTAAAAGGTTATTTCCACCACCAATGAATATAGAACTATCATACCTTCTATTATCCGTCTTCATTGATTTCTGCAAACCATCTTCTGTTGGCAAGCACTTTCGTACATTGTCCATCTTCTGGCCGAATACATGTGTTCACTGTCACTGTCTGTATTCAACTGCATTTGAAACAACAAACGCAGTTGAATACAGACAGTGACAATGAGCGCATGTATTCGGCCAGAAGATGGACAATGTCCGAAAGCGCTCGCCAACGGAAGATGGTTTGCAGAAATCAATGAAGACGGATAATAGAAGGTATGATACACCACTTAGGGTCAATTTAATAGATTGGGGTTAATTAATACCTTTATGCTTGCTGCTCACAGGTATTGTAGTCCTAACAGTGTTAAGAAATACTGCACTATTAATTAAACTCCTTGGAGATAACATGATAATAATATCAGTTCCTATGTGGCTAAGTGAACATTCTTATGCATTTACAGACTAATTGTCTGTAAATTTCCCCAGGCAAGAAAGTTAGAAAAAATACGAGAGTAAATATTTGTGCATTAATACAAATTTTCATCTCACTGTACAATAGAATACTTTTCTAGAATAATATATATACATATGAGTACTTACTCTCTCTTGCTTAACATTGACCAATTATTAAAAAAATGTACTCCTGTTTTATTATTTATTCTGGATGTTAGCCTTTAAAATTATGCAAAGCATTATAGCTGAGATATTTTTACTAAGCTTTTAGGTTTAGTTGTAGTTCTATGGAAGTAGTGCAACTAGGGGGCTATTAAATTGGTAGTAGCATAAGTAAAATTAATTAATAATGAAAATCATTATATTTAATTGTTTTATGTAAGTTTCAATAGAAATAGTATACGATAGTTTCTCATTTTTACTGTTTAAAAAGTGTAGTCACTTGAATCTGTGTGCCCAAGACAAGACAAGACAACTGTGTGCCATAGCCAATTTTGAATGGCAAGAGATTGGTTAACTGGGCATGTGTGTAACTAACTTCTGGTCATGTACTGAGTCCTAGGTTGTTTTTTATTTTACTGTTTAAATTTAAGTAGATAATATGAACTAAGAGTGTTACAGTAAGTGCAAGGAAAATAAATGTTAATTAATGTATAATAATAATTTATAATAGTCTGAGTACTGAATACTGTTAAAAAAAAAGAGATAATACAATCAGAAAAATTATATAACTATTTTAAAGATTAAATCGTTAATGTTTTTCATAGTTACATAATTAAAATAATAGTAATAATTAAATAATTAAAATTAAAAATAATAATAATTAGTAATTTTTAGAAATCATACTGACATTCTAGAGCAGTTAGTTTCCTCTTTCTTCTAAGTAAAGTGAACTATAAGTAGCCTCCTGGAGCACTACTTTTCCCTGGTATGGTAGTGAGTGAAATGGATTGGTGTAGAGCGAGACGGTGGAGAGGTACATGGAAGCAGTGGATGGAGTTCGAGCTGCCTGCTGCAGGAATGAGGCAGGAGGGGATGAAGTTCTTCTCAGAGCGAGGCTTTCTGCTGTTGCTGCTCGGAAAATATCTCTCACGTGTGATACCCTCAGGCCACAGCAGCCACTGGTGTGCACACAGCCCCCCTCTCCTCCGTCACACTCCTTTTTGCAGGTTTTTATTTTTATCCTCGAAATTTTACTATATATTTATATTTTATTAGTAACAGATTATTATTCATCTTTCGAGAGATTGTTATTAACACAAAAAAAAAAAACATTTTTGTAACATGTTTTAACCACTCCTATTTTATAAATGACATTAAAATTGAATTATTTTAATGAAGAGTTCATAGTTCAAATATTTTTAATTATTTAAAGTTGCAGTTTTGGTAATAAGCCTGATACTTCAATAAAAATAAAAAGTAAAGATGTAGTATCTCTTTTTATCTGAAACTATTATATGTTCACAAGTGCTTTATATGCTGAAAAATAGATTCATCCTGCCTATTTTGAGTTTTTGGGAAGCTAGTTGACTTTTTTTCTTTTAAAGAATCTACTCATTCTGTAATAAATGAATCTAATCACTGTAAAGACTGAGTTATAGTTTTAAGTTTTATTGATCTATTTTTATGTAGTATAAATATGCATTTCCCCTTTAAAGAAATTTCCTGAATATTAAAAAAAAAAAGAAGAATATATTTATATCCCTTTGGAAGGTGCTACAAGCATAAATGTAAATTTTTATTTATAATCTTGAATAAATTAACTATTCATTTTGATTTATAGTAATAATGGATTGAAGAGTCAAATATTTAGGAAGACTGAATGTGTTCCTATTAAAAAATATTTTCTTCTTAGTCTATTAAAATAATTAGGAATTTTATATTTCATTATGCTATTTAAAAATAAACAACTTATATTATTGTAAAATAAGAGTGTAACTCATTGACCATTGTTATTTAATTTATTTTAAATAAAGTTAATTTTGTAGATATTTCTTTTTCAAAATTTACTTTGATATAATTCTATTTAAAACCATTTTTCAAATTTTAATTATTATTATTGTTCTGAGCTCCACATGTTTCAANGGTTCGAGTCCTGGCTGGGACAGTTAGATTTTTTATTCTGTTCCCTTGCACTAAAAATTATCTAGTTAAATATTTTATACTACTTAGGCTATTCATAACATATGCTGAATATTATCATTAAATTATTTTTCCTTTACTTGATTGTTATGTATCTAGATTATTCCTACTGTTAAATGAATGCTCACTTTATTATTTTAAATATTATTTATCATTTCATGAGCAGGTATATTTTACGTTCAATAATATTAATGAATAGACCATAAGGCCCCTAGAGTACATTAAATTTCACTAGCTGCAATTTTTATCAAAATAGTTCATTTTATTTTATTTTTGATCTAGAGAAACTTAATAGACTTAGCGATAGTTCTTATGAAGAAAATCTCATTAGCAAACGAATATATTACTATTGCTCTTTTGCCTTCCATTTTCGTGACTATTTGACTGAATCAAAATCAGACTGGCATAATATATAAATCAATAGGTACTAGTGTATCTATATAAACTAATTGGAATATATCCTTTAAGTATCCTAATAATTATTATCTTATGTATATTTTTGTTTCTCTTTTTCTCTCTCTCTCTCTCTCTCTCTCTCTCTCTCTATATATATATA
>KZ807111.1:625562-644645 GCA_000696205.2 Oncopeltus fasciatus
TATATATATATATAATCATTTAAAGTTACTAGTTTTTTAATTTGACAAAGGAATATAAATCTTTCTTACGGTCCTCTGTGAGAAATTACTCTTTGCAATCTTGAGTTAAAAATTTAATTGAAATAAAAAATCTTGAGTATTTATTCTAAGCATTGATTTAAGGTTTTAGAGATTTCCCATGATGATTCCTGTCTTGATTTATTTTACGAATTGTGAAACTTGGCACTTCTGGTGATAGGATTAAATTTGTTTAAAAAGCTTTGAAAACTATTAGACTTTTTTTACCTTTTCTTCTTCCGGGTTGGACCGTGTCAAGTTGTTCACTCAGCCCTGAAGAAGCCATCACATGATGTGCGAAAGTTCGGCAACTATCAACAACTTGACACGGTCCAACTCGGAAGAAGAAAAGGTAAATACATCTGACGACCGTCGAAGCCTACGTGAACAGCTATTGGACTGTTTTTCAGGTTTTAATTTTAATTTATGTATGTTATTCTATTCTTGTGAATATCTCAGGTAAATATGGCAAGACATTATGTACAAAATTTGATTTTTTACTCCATGTAAAACTAAATTTAGGACTTTCTAATTCTTATTGTTTGTCTATGGTAAGAATTAGAATACATAAAACATCCTGCTGCATACATAAAAATTACAGAGTAGGATAAGCCCTAAGGATATATAAAATATTTTACCAAGCACTGGTGCTTTTGGATGACTGTCATTTGTACCATCACATGCCAATCAAGGTGATTTCGAGCGAAAGAAAGAACTCAGCATTGATACTCATATTAAGCCTCTTGTCTATTTTTGGTTCACTTTTGATTTGAGATAAGTTATTCAAAGCCAAATAAATTATCCTAATTTAGATTGGAACAGTAATGTCTAATAACTTCTTTGAGGTTCACCAAAGATATATTTTTAATTTTGTAATTTCTAATATAATAGTCTAATCTAATTTAGTGGTAATTTCTATTATGCTACCTAAGTTATTGAATTATGAATATGGTGGTCAAATAAATTCTGTTACAGAAATCTCCTTTTTTTTTTTTTACCTCTAATAAATTTGTTGGCTTATTTAAAACAATTCTAGAGGCTGCAATTTTCTTACACCAGACTTATATCTGTTGTAGTTAAATTTAATTTTTAATTTTAAATTATATTTAATGTATGGGCTTCATTTTTTATCAGTTCACTCTGGCCATCTTACTTCCATTCTTTCAAAATAAATTCATGTAAAATTCAATCTTAATTTTATGGCAGTGTATATGTAAACTTACAAATTTGCTTAGGAGCATGGTAGTAGACTATACTTCCTCTGTTTAGATTAGTGATGCCATGTGCATAAGCTGAAGCTTAAGAACAATTACCTTGTTCTCTTTCTTGCATGTTCATGGTTTGTTTGTGTAATCTGTTAACTAAAATCAAGGACTTCAATGGAACAAGTATACTTTAATTAAATGCCCTTATTTTATTTCATTTATTCCTAAATACTCTTAATATATGTGTGTGTGTGTGTATTTATCTATATATATTTCAAAGTGATATTTTAAAATGTTCCATTTTAGTTAATTTTATTTACAATTATTTTTGTACTAGCATTTACAAGCTGCTATCATAATCCTCACAAACTAGCATTCTTTGATGAAGCTTTTTAAAATAAAAAAATTCAAATGAATAATATACCTCTTCATTAAATTTCTTTCTTATGAAAAATAATAATTCATTCTTACTTTACTGCTTAAAAATATTTACAAAAGAAATTATTTTTGTAAAAACTAAATATTTTATCTAAAATGATTTCCCTCTTGAACTTACCCTTCATCTTAATTTCTCAGGCTCTTTCCTGCCTATCTCAATTTTATGTTGATGTGAAAGTAATTTATGTTAGCCAACTTATGTTTGAGATCTAATAAGGCTCTCTATATAGGAAATTCACTATTTATGATACATTCTTACCAAAAGAAGTAAATAAGTAGTAAAATAAATGGGTAATTGATGATAAAAGCTGAAGTGGCTAATAAAGGTAAAATGGAACATCTTTAATGTATCTTTTAGCTGTTTGGGAGCAAGAATGAGGAAAGAGCTCAACGTTTCTAGCTACATTTTGAAAAATCATCTTTTATACTAATTTTTGGTTAAAATGTTGCTAAAAACAAAGTTAGAAAATAATATTTTCCACCTATTATGTTTTATGAAATTTTGTTATAAGACAAATAATGAAGATATTAATGATTATTCAATTTGATTTTCTTCTAAATTTCTCTTTCCCCTTAGTCAAAGTATTTATTTAATGGTTGGAAATAGTAAGTCTAAACATAGAATTTGGTTTCTATATTTTAAAAATGACATGCCCATACCATCCTTCAAAGTTACGTTATTAAATGTTTATCATAACAATATTTTAGGGCATAAATGTTATAAAAATTACTTCCTACCCCTATTTTGCTTTATAAATTTTTTTTGTAACCCTAAGAGTAATGACTATTTTTAATTTGGTTCCTTTCTGAACCTCCCGATCTTAATGTGGTCCACCTCTCCAGATTTCAGCCGTTAATGAAATCATCAACGTGCAATGCGAAACTTAAATATTGCATTATTATTTTTTTTTTTCATTAAAAAATTGTGAACATGAGCATATGCAGTTGATATAAGTTTATATCTATGTAAATATTTGAAGGAAAATTTTCTAAAGTCGTGTCATCTTACTAAGTTGAATATCTGTTTCCTTAAATATAGTTTGACAGATCTCCTTTTCTACATTTGAGAAGCTAAACATATTTACTGGTCAAACTTTTACAAATAGGTGAGTGTGTGTAAAATGAAATCAAATTTGGTATTTAAGCTTCTTTTTGCAAACTTGGATTAGTTCATTAATGACTGAAATCGGTTGAAGGAGAGGGGGGTTTCAAAGGGGACCTAAATTTATAATCTTATCATCATCATTATTATTAGTTTTAAAAAGAAATGTAATTTACCATTTCATCTTCCGGGTTGGACCGAGTCAAATTGTTGTTATTTGCCGAGCTTTCAGCTTCTTTTTGCAAACTTGGATTAGTTCATTAATGACTGAAATCGGTTGAAGGAGAGGGGGGTTTCAAAGGGGAAATAAATTTATAATCTTATCATCAAATACCAATGGTTATTAAAGCAAATAATCTAAAGGGTTATTATTACTACCAATGAGTATAGAACTATCATACCTTCTATTATCCGTCTTCATTGGTTTCTGCAAACCATCGTCTGTTGGCGAGCGCTTTCGAACATTGTCCATTCTCGTGGCCGAATACATATGTTCACTGTCACTGTCTTGTTGAATACAGACAGAAGTAATAGAAGTAATAACAGATGAGTACTAGTGTGAAAATGATGACAAAAAAATTACCAAATTTGCTACATTTATGAATTTAAATTCCTTGGTTTTAAAAAGTTGTTTAGAAGAATAATTCATAAATTCAAATTTTCTTGAAGAGGATATTTTAAAAATTATGTTATGTGAACAACCACAACCATATTTATATTAACCAATAGTATCTAATTAAATGACTAAATTAAAATAAAATAAAATAATTTAAATTAATANTTTGCCGAGCTTTCGCACATCATGTGATGGCTTCTTCAGGGCTGAAAAGAGAATGAGAGTTGTAAAGAGAGATTTTTAAAAATCCAGATGGTATATATTTACCATGTTTTATACACCAGGTGGTGTATTTCCAGGTGGCGCGGTCTTGTCCTTGGGCGAAGTCTGCCTTCCCATTGGTAAGGGAATTTTTCTAACCAATGGGAAGGCAGACTCCGCCTTATTATTTTTTTATTTATCAGATCTCTATGAATTAAATTAAACTTTTTTCATGGCATCATGAAAATACAACTGAAAATTTTTTCAGATTTTCAGCCTTCCTACATTTTAGATGCTCCATGTTTGTGTTTCCCTGTAGCAGTTTTGTACATTAAAGAAATTAGAAATTCAATATTGAAGATTCTTTCTTTAAACTTTTTGACCTTTTCTTTGTTAATGATTTAAATCAAAAGTTTTAGGGGTTTATAGAATTACCATAAAAATCATATCAATAATATTCTTGAAATTAGATTTATATAAAAAAATTTCATGTCAAAGTAAAAAATCTAGAAAGCGTTAACTCATTTATGTTTTGCTGTTGTAATGATAAAGCTCATGAATTTTAACGTAATTCAGTAAAGTTAATCTTGGTTGAATGTCTTGATTATATCTGCTTTATAAAAACTCATTTTCATATTATTTTTTGTTTTACATTTCAATATTCACTGGGCTTAGATCTTAAATCTAAGACAATGTTTTTTTATTTAGGGATGGCTCTTGCTCTTAAAAAAAGAGAAAAATATTTTTTTAAAGTAATAAAAATATATAATTTACTCAGTTACATATTTTAAAAAAATCAGGATATGGTTTTTTTTCTTTTTTTTTTAACATTAGATTTGGCTTCATCAGAATTGCTAGTTTAAATTCATAATAACTTAGTAATTAAATTTTGTTTACATAATGTTGATTCTGTGACACGGCAGGTTGGTGGTGAGTCAAAGAAAGGTGGAAGATTAAGAAGTCCAGCTCCTTCACCTATACCTTCTCCTGTAGCCTCTCCGTCCCCTACAAGAACGAGGTATGTATTATTTCCCTTCTCTTGCTTTCAATTCTTACTTTTCTTCAATTATTTTGGTTCTGTATCCTCTTCCTGACAAACTTCACTGAATCCCATATCTTAATGATCTTCTCTTGGTCTTCTAACCACATCCTTTCTTACAATCTTTGTACCTCTATTCCTCACTAATATTCTTTTCCTTAATGCATCACTTCCTATCTAAACTCCTTTCTGGAACCTATTAACCATTACAAGGGAACCAATACATTACAAAGTTATTTCACAATACTTGTATGTTGCTAGCAATATTTAATTTTAAATGTTCTTTAGCCCCACTTCTCTATTATTTCTGATCAGGTTTCAGGTATCAAGGGTGAGTGAAGATTCTCCACCAGAAACTCCCTCACCTGTGTTCAACTTTGCGGGTGGTGCTCGTACTCCTACTACTAGGTTTAAGGTGACAGTAGTAGAGCCTGGAGACCATTCCCCACCACCCCCACTGCCGCAGGTTGCCCCTCCTATCACAGTTCACTCTTCAGCAGTTCATCCTCCACTTCAGCCTAATCCTAGCACTCCACCCAGAGCTCGGAAATTAGCTTCTTGGGTCCCTATGGTAAGACTTCTAAGAACTTTAATATTTAATGTCCATGTGACATGTAGTATTAATTCGGGTACCTCTACATCTTTGGAGACCCTTTCATTATTTTAATTTCCCTAATTTAAATTTATGAATTGAAAGCTTCACACTTATATAATTATTTTTAATTTAGATCAGTGACTAGATGTTTTCAACTCTGTGTATAGGTGTCCTAGATATAGTGATTTGTTACATTTGTATAGCTTAATAATGCTGATTACCATGAAGCATTGCAGGAATTTAATGATAAAGGAATATAATTGAAGTTGTGATTCTTTAGAATTATATTTTTATTTATTTATTTATTTTTTTTTTAAGATTTTTAATTTATCCTTAATAGATTAGTGATTCTACTTTCAAAATATTAGTTCAAACTTTCAATAACATAGAATTTTCAATTTTAGTAGGCCAGTCCAATGTTGTTTTTTATTTTATTTTATTTTTTAAGTGTTAGTCTCCCTTTAAACCCCATAGGATCATAGAGGGAGGGGCTATCTTCTTTCTCTCTCTCACTAAATGTTATTTGACATTTATTTTTGGTAATTTTCTCAACACTTGTATATTTCACTTTACATTTAATTGATTTATACTCCTACTAAAGCAAAATAGTTCTTTACTTCCTTACCATACATTAGAAAACCTGAAGATTTATTGTTTGTAGCAAATGGAGTGTATCATTCATAAAAAATAATTAAATTTATGTCATAAATCATATCATAACCTATATTAATAATTTAAAAATTTTACTTTTGAAAGTAACTACTTAAATTTGCAGCATCATTTGTAGTTGGTGATCAAAAGAAGAATATGGTTGTTTAATGTCATATGAAGCTAAAAATAATTTAAATTCAGCATTAGTAAATGTATGACTATTATAAAAGACTGTTGACTTGAACAGGTTGGCAATAACAAACTCTTGAAGACTTAAAGTGATGATTAATATTCTTCGAGATTATATTTATCTTCATATTTAATACTTATGGCCAACTTTAAAAATATGTTACTAAAAATGTTGCAGATTATTCCAAATTAGTTTATTCTCTTATACAATTAGTATATTATATTATTAATTATCAGAATTAAAGAAAATTAATCAATTTGTCAATTGTAAATTTAAAAAATATCTGTTTGAGCTATAAGTGATGGAGGTGGGGAATAACTGTGAGAACAAAAAATGGATTTTGATAAAAGAGAAAAACCCTGAGAAATATGTTAAAGCCAGCCTTCTTGAAGTATAGCTATTTTAAGATTTTAACCCTCTTAGCTTTACCTGACCAGGGTCCTGTTTAATTTGATACTTGTAAGAACAGGCTCAACCTACATTTCAAATTTCAAGAAAATTACTTCAGAACTTTTTGGTTTTCTATTTTAATAATTTTAATGCTGAAAGATAGTATCAAATTTAAAAAAAAAAAAAAATCTGGCTCTTACTCTGGAGAAACTAATCAGGGTTTCCGCCAGGATTGGAAAAATTTAATACATCATAATTATTGGGTAATTATTTTATTATTGTCAACTTTTTTACTTGTAAGCCATCATCAGGGGAATAATAATGTATGGAGAGATCTCCAAGGGAAGTTTATAGTCACATCTCAAAATGCAGATCTAAACTAGGACTAAAAGAGAACTAAAATTTGGTGTATTTTATTTTTCTAATCTTAGCAGAAACCCAAATTAATTTCTCCAGCATAATAATCGATGGCCAACCAAACACCATCTATACCTGGCTCTTACATTTGCTTCCTTCCTCCATTTAACCCTCTCAGATCAAGCTCTGAGAATAGACAGATTCAGCTGTTTCCAAATAAATTTGAGACTTATGGCTGACTTTTCAGTTATATTTTTTTATCTTTGAATTATTAGTAATTCGAAACAAAATATATTGAATTATGAGGGGAGTTATATTTTGTTTTACAGGTGAATGACAAGTTGTTTTTCTGATTAAGAAAACAAATACAAAAACTTTCACTCAATAAATCTAAATGAAGCACAAACTATAAATTTATTCCACAATTCCCCTTCTCCTTAACAGACTTTAGCCATCAATGAACGCATCTTATTGTTTATAGAATCAAATTTTGACTTGTTTTCTTTATTTTAAAAATTGCAGACTTAAGAGACCAAAATGTAAAAAAAAAAAAAAAAGTGTAAAAAAAAAAAGACTGTTTTATCAAATTCAATCTTTCAAAGGACTCTAAATGTTTTAATACTATTAAATTTTTACCAATATTTAATAATCTCTTTAGAGCATTCTCTAAGCTTGTTAAATTCCATTTGACTTTAAAAAAGAAAAAAAAAAAGAAGAAAATAAAGCCTCAGTTAAATTATTTGTTTTAAAAGTAAAAATATGACTGTGGCCGAACAAAATCTCATAATTTTAAGGCATTACTGAAAATTTAAAAAAATTCACAGCCTCTGAAGCAACTTTTGAAATTATAAAATATGAAGGGAAAAGTGTCTTTGACTAGTTTACTGCATGGCATTGGCTTGAAAAATTTAGCAGTGGAAATACAACATTGGCGACCATTAATGGATATTGATGAGAATCAGCAGGAAGCTGTTGATTCAAATCCATCCACAAGTACTTTCATGCTGTTAGTCGCAATCTACGACTGCCAAAAAAAAAGCAGTACACTGGTCCCTCACGAACTTACTACTCGATGCGGTTAGTTGTATAAAAATGTATTGAATAGCCCTTCTGATATGAGATTTTACTGGAAGATTATCACCTGTGGTGAAAAGTGGGCCATACTTTGGTTATTAATTGTATTGTACATCAAATATATAGTAATACTAATATTTGTATAAACAAAGGTTTTTTTTTTTTTATACACCCCTTTAGTATGATAAAAATCTTTATCACTATAATTATTGCTCATAAAATATCACTAACACAATATAAATCGACTGTGATTACAGTTGGAAATATATTCTTTCTCTGATGCATTTAATGCAATACATGAAGTGTTAAAAAAATGACACAAAAAAGAAAGTATAAATTTCACATGTTTCAACTAATATAATTACAGTGTTTAGAGTTAGTTCTGATATCTTATGAGAACCTAAACATTTGGTTACCTCAAAATTTATTTACATAAGAATATGAATTTAAAAGTAAACAAATCTTTTTAGGTTTCTCTAAGATTTGTTGAAGAATAATAAATTATGGAAGTTTTCATAATTCATGTTATGGTAAAAAAAAAGTTATTCCTTGAGGGAAATTTGCATATATTAAGTGAATGACAGATGTATTATTTTATTAGATTAGATGTATTACCCCTGTTTTATTAGATGAAGAAAATTATCTTGATTTTCTGTATGTACATTCAGGTAGGAAATTAACCATTCTCAAGCTTATAAATATTTCTATGATTATTACACCAAAGTTATAATTATAAAACAATGAATTATTAATTAAACTTCTTATAGGATATTTTTTATTATGATTGAAAAATACTATTGACTATTTTTAAATGGGAAATCTCATAGCCATTTTCTAACCTGAATAAACATCTTTAAAATCTCTTTTACTAGTAATAACGGTTTTTGTGGTGCAGAAATTACTTTACTGGAAAAGGTTTTTTCCTGTGTTATATATCATGTATTATGATGAACAGGTTTTCTTTCTGCTATTAATTCTGTGTTACCTCCTCCTAGGTTCAAGACAAGTAACTTCATCAAAATCAAAATTGTGGATCTAAGCCAGTTATTTTGTTACCTGAAGTCCTTTGAAAGCTGAATATAATCTGCATATTGAGAATCTGAGTTTTTTTTTCTTTTTTTTTCGGTTTTAAGGTAATTTTAAATTAAAACTGTGAAAAGTTATAGCTCAATTTTACAGTCAACTCTTTTTATAAAGTTTTGTTGTCTTAGTTAAATAAATGCTTTTATTTTACAGCATTATTTTATCTTTTATTTTGGCAAAACAATTAAGGAATGAAGATGTGTCAATAAAAGGGCATATATTTTAATGCTTTCAATTTGCCTGCTTTTTTTTTTCTTTTTATTTTTTTTAGAAAACAATTTATTAAAGCATATCTAGCAGTAATAAATATGTAGATTGTGATTTAAAAAAAAAAAAGAAAAAAAAAAAGGATATTTTTAATTTTAGAGCTAAGAGTGTGTGGCAGCAGTTAAATATTTCTTGTAAAAAAAAAAAAAAAAAAAAAAAAAGTATTATTTTGAATGTTGATAAACTAGAAAAATGACAACTGGTCTGTTGAATAATTTATTTAAGATAATATTTTGCCTTTTACAACATTTTCAAGCCTCTTCATGCCTTATCAGTTCCAGTCCTTTAGTTCATGATTAAAAAGAAGTAAAAACAAAGTAAAAAGATAATATAGCACTGACAAATCCCCAAAATGTTAGATTTTGAGCTCTTAAGTGTGCTTTACTTGCATTTTCATTGTGTGTACAATGGATTTTTTTTCAGGATTCACGTCCTAGCATAATTATAAATACAAATCTGTAAGTAAGGACATTCTAAAGAATATTAAAATATGAACAACATCCCGAGTTATGTTTAGGCAAATAAATTAGGAAGTAATTTTTGGACTGTAAAATTTAACATTGTTTTGTTTATCTAATCTTATAAATTCAATTACAGTGAGCTTTTCTTGAGTAGGATTCTCAATTACTATCTTATTTGTCACACTGTTATTTTACTTTTAAATGATTGATACAATTCAGAATCATCAGGGCTTTTTTGAGGAGTACCTTCTTTAAGACTTGAAAAATAAGGTTTAACTCATCTTAATTATTTTTGCCATGGGTGGATGATAAATTAATTACCAATAGATGATATTGATGTGATTTAAATCATAAACACTAATTTCATCATAGCATTATCTCATTAGTTAGAAGTAAGAATATCGACATAAACAATTTTATTTCTTAAACGAACATTGTGGTTATTATTATAGCAATGTCACTTTTATGTATTTTATGTATAAATATTTTCATTTTATATATGATCATTATAATTCAAGCTTACCACACTTAAGGTTTGAAAATATACTGACAATTCACCATTATTTAACGGAATATGTATTATTTATGTAACATATTTATGGAGTTCTGTCCTTGTGTCATGAAATATTATTATTATGATAAGAAACTTTTCAAGAACGAAGTCTGACTATTGGCATGATAAAGGTTAAAACATACATAGGTGAAAAAAATGTAACATATTTATCATAATTTGTTATTTTGCACCATCTCTTTTAGATATATACTATTTTACGTACTTTTGTACATACATACCTACACCTAGGACTTTTTTTGCTTGATATTTCAATATGGAGGAGATACGGCTTATTTGCTAAGCCTTATCACTGATATTTTGCCTGTTCCATTCTTTCATCTGTGCTTATTTACCCCTGCTTCAGCTGCTTCTTTAATGTTTTTTTTATGGGGGGGGGGGGATTCTTAGCTATTTGTCTTTTACAGCAAGTAAAAGACAAATAGCTCCCATTTTTCTGTTTGATCTCAGAGCTTCTAGCTTTAAAACCTAAAGAAAGTAAGATTTTACTTGTTCCAGTGTAGATCTCTGGTCATTTGTTCAGCTTATTAGTGGTTTAGTGTCCTATGTTCTTCCAAAGCAACTAGCAGACTTCCTTTAGAATACAGCCATTCTATGGTTGCCTATTATTTTTTATAGGTAATCCAAGTCTTGCTTTTCAGGAATATAAATTTGTGTTTTGAGCTACTCCTTTTATATTATGCATTATTAGTCACTTCTCAGTGGTTGTCTACAGAGACATCTTCTAGTTCAATTTGTTATTTTTTATAAGACTTCAGGACCATTGAGTTCAGAGATTTCATATAAGTTCTCTAGATGTCCTAAGTTTCCCACTGTACTCCTCTAACCTTGGTTAAATTTTACTAAACAGTACATAGCATAACTCACAGCCTACTCCATGTTAGCTTCTGACATGATGTAGAGATATACTATGCCTTTTGTTAATCAAGACATAGTTAATTAGCTTTTCTAGGTAGTCTTATGGAGGGCCAAACAGTTAGCTTGCCCAAATTATTTAACTTGAAAACAAATTCACCATTAAATGTGACTTTATTATTTATTTAAAGCAATTCACCTAATTGTTGCTTGCTAACTATTTTTTATTTTAATCTTGAATAGAGCCTGTATTATTTTCATCTCAAAACATATATTCATTCAAATTATTACTTATTATCTTTAAATTTTGTCTTATTTACGAGTATTCAGTAGACAGTTAAGAAATAAAATAAATATATACTTTCATAAATACTGGCTCAAGAAATATTTATTTACAATCTCTATTGAGTTGTTACAATCTACTCTTACTATTATTTAATAATGTTGATAAAATGCAAGACAATTTTTGATAAAATATTATTTTGTAAATACAGTTTTAATAAAGTTTAACCAACAACACAGAGTGACTGGAGAGACTGCTTCAGCTGATTTTGGCAAATCAAAGAGTGGTCTTTGGTCCGGTTTGGTCAGTTCGTCCTGGGCTCTCTAACTATAAACACCTCTCTTTGGTGTCCACCTTTCGAAAAGTATCTTTTGTTGCTGTTGTAAATTGTCCTTTCTTCTGTTAGACTGCCTTGGTACTCGTAGTATGGTAAATATATCACTTACAAGTACATTATTCCAACCACTAAAATGTAATAACACTTATTATACTTATCTTCTTGTAAACAGGGCTCAAATGACTGATGTTCTTGCCCCTGAACTAACTATGAAGGCTGTACTGCCAGCTCATTCCTTCCACTATAGAACATACTAACATATTTTTTGAATGTCTACTGTGTCTGTTGTGTATCTTTTTAATTATTTTTACAACCGTTTCAATTTGTATGAGCTTTAAACAATCCAGGATAAAAGTTATTCATTCTACAAAGCTGAAGTGATCACATTTGGATTTTAGACTAATTTTTGATTTTTTTATCTAAAGCAAAGATTTAAATTTAAATACTTACTATTTTCTTAGATTGGAGTGATTAGCCTGGCTCTGAATTCCTCAATCTTGGAGGAATTGTGCTTTTCTGTAAATGTCTACTCCATACATAATAGATAGGGCTTCATTTATACTAAATTCACTGGTCAAAATTTTAATTATTTATATAATTTCTGATTGTTGCTGTGTCATTTTGAATTTTACTTTCCTGTTATAAATAGAACTACTTGTTTTTATACATATATCATAAATGAAATAAAATTCTGAATGGGAGATTTGCCTGTATATATGTAAATGATTTTTTTAAACAAAGCTTCCATCTTCACTTGAAAAATTAAATGTTTATTAACAAGCAAGCTTTTATAATTATAAAACAATGAATTATTAATTAAACTTCTTATAGGATATTTTTTATTATGATTGAAAAATACTATTGACTATTTTTAAATGGGAAATCTCATAGCCATTTTCTAACCTGAATNACACTTTTTTATTTTATGCTTTAAAAAAATTTTAAGGAAACATTTTATAAAAATTATAAATGAATAATAAAACCTTAAAACATGAAAGCATAGTATTAACTAATTACTGAATGCTAGTGAGAACAGAAATGTTTTTACACTTGCAAGCTTTGGTCCTAGCATACAATGATTAAGCAGGAAGACATTGAAGCACAAGCTACATTTTAATTGTTAATGGATATAAGCACTTAACTTGTTTGGGTGAATGGAGGCTATATCTTGCTTAGTCATCAAAGTCTGATAATAAATTCACACAATCTTACATAGAGGTTACTGCTTTTATTTATATGTGTGTGTGTGTGTTTGTGTTTTGAAAATGTAATGTTTGAAAATAAAAGAGGTGATTTTGACAACTTAATGGTAAGTTTTATTAAAAGCTATATTAACATGTAAAATTTAAGATTGTTATTTTTATTGGTATATTAAACTTTAACTTGTATTTAAATATTTCACTATTGAGGTGTAGCTAAATTTTTTAGAATACCAAATTTTTTTTACTGAAATATGCTTGAAATCAGTAAATTCTGTGAAGTTTGTAAATTATATTGTACTTAGTCAGTGTTCATGATAATTCACATCAAACAAATTTGCTTCATGTGCAGTTGGTAATTGTAGTTAGGTCTGATAAACTAATGAAATTTGAAATATTGATTTGCTTGAGCACCTGGTTATTTGGAAATGTAACATCTCCTCTTTTGATTAGTCAAGAAAGCTAAACATAAAAAATCAGTTGATCATACCATACCATTCTAGGATCAGTCTGATACAAATTAATCCGTATTTGAAACTCATAATAAAATTTTAGATAATAGTTACTACAACTCATAAAATACAGTTCATTAGAAAAAATAAAACATGGTATCAGTGTACTTGAGTTCTTTGATAGAATGTTCTAGATTCTCCTCTCCTTTAGGGTTGGGCCACAAATAAGCTTTACTGGGTACAGAATTAAATAAAAATAAAATTAAAAATTTTATTATTGGGGGGGGGGTTAGGACAATTTTTGCATTAGATGAATGTAAAGAATGTTTTCAGAGTATTCTGTTGAACATAATTTTGTCTTCTTTTTTTTTTTTTTTTTTGCTCAATCTAAGAAAATTTTATATTAAGGTAGTAGGTAGTAAAGATTACCAGGTGAGACTAATTATTTTAACTGTTAGTTTTGTTAAAGTAAAACAAAAATAAGACTAAATGACTAATTAGACTTGGCAAATCTGGCAGAATATCAAGGTGAAAAGGTGAGATGGCTATGTTTGGCCCTAGGCCTGTTATAAAGTTAAGAGTTATTTTTTCAATAGCCATAAAAAACGTTTAATAAAATGTAATAAGTGCTTCCCCTAATATTATTATAGAGCTTAAATTATATGTACACATATTTTATTCTAGAAAATTGTCATTAGTCTTAAATTTTCAATTTATCATTTTTTGAAATGTAATTTACAAATTATAATAATTTATCTTGTATTTAATTATTTAAATATCTTCCACTTATTTATTAATCATAAATTATTGCATGTAGCCAATCTGTTATTGAAGTTCTGCTTATATCTGCTTGCCAGCTGCTGCATAATTGAAGCATCTTTCCCATTCATTCTGTTTTTCATATTGTAATTGTGGACTTAAAAACAAAAGAATTTTCACTCGTTTTAATTGCATTATTTGAGTGATGTTAATGAATTTTGTTTCATTTGAAGTTCCCAGTTATAAAATAGAAAATTTTTTAAAAAATAATGAGTTTATTTTTAAAATATATAATGCTAAAGAACTTATATTTTTGCATAACATGTGTCATTTATTCTAATATTTATGTCTAGAAGATGAAAGAACATAGCATTAGTTCATTGTTAATGCTGATAAATAATTTTAGCTTTCTATATGTTAAAATTTTTTGGAAGGATGAACAAAAGCTGTAAGAAATCTTAAAACATTTAAATTGGTTAATATTTAGTTTTATCACTTGATTACTATATTTTCTTCATTATATTTTTCAGTGCTTTATATCGTTCAGTTAATTATATTGAAGTAAAATTTAACAATACACGCTCACTTCTTCTATAAATTTTGTTTTAAACGACCCTAAGAAGTGAGAGTTGATTTTTACAGAAATAAAAGGAAGATACATTTCTAAGACCTTTGGTAACCTCTATTCACCCAGTTACCAGTCTTTTTTATTTTTTTTTAAATACATTTGTTTCATTGTCAGCTTCAACACCAATTCAATTTTTAAGAAATTGTATGTAAAGAGATAGGGCTATATTAGTTTTCTCTACAATGTTATACTATTTAATCTTATTTGCATACTGCTTTTATTTTGAAGCTGATTCAAATATGAGCTGTAAATAAATAATTAAAGTTAATAAATATTTTAAAGAAAATAAAAGTTTTAAAATTAATTCTAAATTCCTTCCTTGTTACCTATAGATTCATGTTGTGCCTAATTTTCTATTCTGTTATTCTTACAATGCATAATAGGGAGAGAAAAATTTCTCTTCTAATCAATGAGGTCTCTGGTAAAACTTTTAATATTCAAAAACATAGTTTAGGTCTGCATTGGCTCCCAAGTAGGTCTAACTTCTTTATTTAAGTCTTATTTCATCCATTGAGATATCAAAGGAAGCTGGTGCAATGTAGATTTTAAATCTTATTTGCAATTAAAATTTCATTAAACAGGTGATCATGAATCATCGATAAATAAAGATGTTTGTAATTTTTCAAAGCTATAACTATGAAAACTTAAATTCTTAATGTGTGCAAGTCTGCTACTGGTCCCCATCTGCCTAAATAATTTAATTGTGGTTTTTCAAAGCATCGGAGGCTTTTTAAAACTGGATCAACATGATTTTTTACATTTAGTCCAGTAACCTAGAAGAAAAATGACTGATAGTCATTATCTTTATAGCTTCTAACTTTGATTTTTTAACTTCTGTTAAAAAGTGAATTATTAAAAAAAAAAATAAACCTTGTTAAAGAAGCACTGTAGAAAACTGCTCGGATTTTTTGTTTTGTATTATCTACTGGAAGGCCTCTAAATATGTCATTGAAGTCTTCAGTAGTGCTTTAAAAATAATTATTTTGACAATGAATTGGTGTGGGGGGGGGGGGGGGTTTGCTAATTATCTATCTTAGTAGACGTGACTAAAGGCAATGCATTCATGTATTAAACTTCAATGTTGTTTTTAATAAAGAAGCTGCAGCCCTTTTAAGTTGGTATCATTTCCTGTGTTTTACCACATTTTTTAACAATAAAAATGGTTTTGCTTGCCTCAGGGTCCAGTTATTTTTCTTCTCTGGTCATACATAACATGCATTTTTAATAAAAAAAAAGTAAAAGAAAAAAAATTGGATGGGAAATTTCACTCAGAATTACTTTATTCTTTTAGCTTAACATTATAAATTTTGTTAAAAATTTGTTTGAATCCTGTGATCATTATAATATATTTTATTTCTTATTAAATTTAGTTTCAGTGGTATATTTAACATTATTCAACAATTATTCACTAACATTCTTCAATTTTTATACAGATCTATTGTGTATTATACACACTGAAATAATTGCCAGTAAATTATGTATTTGCCTTTTAATAAGTGATGTTACTTATTAAGTATGTTCTTTTCCAGGTTTCTCCAGGTCTGGAATCAAAGGCTGCTTCTGGGCTTGAAAAGCTGTTGGGGCTGTTCCACAACCCTTTCCGGGCTACAAGTGGAGGAGGTAGTAGCGAGAGTGGCACAGAGTCTGGTGGAGCCACTTGGCCTGCAAGCCGGTCAAATTCTGCCGCCGTTGAATCCAGTGGACACTCTGCCTCTCTCTCCCATCTAGCTGTTATACCTCCTACTGGTGAATATTCTTTCCATTCTTTGGATTACGCATAAATTAATGATCACAGGAGATTCTTCCATCTCTTATCCGGATTAAGTCTTGTCATATAAACATTAACGGGAAAGTTAATGTCAGCTTTATTATTCAGTTTATTTATCAAATAATTAACATTGCACTTATCTCTATGAATAAGTAAATGGGGAATTAATTAAATTTTGAGCTAACTTTCTAGTTTTAAGTATTTACCTATCAAAGATATATTATTTCCCATCAAAGACAATACTCTGTGATAGGGCCACTCATAAATTAATGTCAATGGACTTTGAAGCTTTGTAGTAATGTACAGTAAATGAGAGTCAACATCTTAGTTTCCATAGAGCCATGAATTGACTATCCAGAGATGGCCCCTTATGGGAAAGTGGCAGATGAACAGATCATATGGCAGAGTGTTGAAAGAATTTTTTAATGAATAAAGAAAGAATGGCTTTTTATGAAATTAAGTAATTTTAGCAAGAGGAACTTCTGTTCCAATTTCATATTTCAACATTCTCCTATACAAGTCTTGTAGGCAAACATGACAACTCTTTCAGTTCAACATTTCTGGGGCTTTTTACTATTTATTAAAGGCCAATAACTTACTGCTGCTTTTGGTTACCTTTTATAATATAATTTTGTGCTGCTTAACTTATGTCATTTAATTATACAGCTTTATGAGCTATAATTGGTTGTTTTTTCTCAATGAAATTTGAAGTGTAAAATGAAAGGCTGAGTTAATTGTTTAGCAAAATTGAATAAATAAGAGCAAAATTATTTGAAAAGTCAATTGTGACTAAAAGCAGACTAAAAGTTTTTTCAATGTAGCAGTAGTAATATCTAGTTAGAAGCAATGAAATTGAACTTATAATTATTGATTGATAAAAGATGTATTCTATAAATGTAGGAGATTACACATGATAAAAAGTTCAAATATGAATATTTATCAACTATGATACGAGGATTTGTTTAGTTTAAGTGCCAAGAGCTTTTGTTCTGTTGGAAGTAAGAGCAATGAATGACAGGGAATTCCAGGTTGACCCAGGGAATCTTTTTGGGTTTCCACCTGCAATATGCTTTTATCAAGAAGTAAAAGCTTTCTCAGTGCCATAGGTGTTTTGAATAGAGTGGCTGTAGTTTGCCCCTCCCAACATGAGGATTAAGTGGTTAAAAGGAGGGTAAATAAAATTTTGTGTTAATTGAAGTCACAAAATCTCATGTTATTGCGACGGATCAAAATAAGAATGATATGTGTCATTAAAAACAAATTGTCTTTCTACTCATAAGCCATTGGGTATGAATTACTCTTCTTTGTGAAGGGTCCTGTTCAGTGATTATAAACTCTAGATAGTGTACAATACTGGAGGCTGCAGAGGCAATATTCTTGATTTTACATGAAATCATATACAAACACAGTTGTATTTGATTGGGAGAATTCTGCAAATGTTCATTCTGATTTAATATTTAGAAGGAAAAAAGAAGAAGAAACATATCAGTATCTGCTTTCACGTGAGTAAGTAACATTTTGTTGGTTTTGGAAATACTGCAAAATTGCTCTTCTTTTTCCATTTCATTCATCTCAGCATAGGACTGTAATAATCCAACCTAACAATATATATTCATTCCTAGTCTTTGCATTTTTAGTTCCTTGCTTAGAATATGGGCATATTCATAGCATATATTAGAATATGGACCAGGCTTTATAGAACTTCAAGGCCTGCTCCTTGTCAGCAATTATATCCTTAATCCAATTGTTTTAATCTCTGAGGGATTTTGAGATGTTTCTTTTCAGCTTTAGTTGCTTTCAGAGATATTTTTGAGTTAATTTGATTTTACTATTTTTTAATTTATATATCGACTATGGCACTTTTATCATTATGTTGATGTGTTATTTTTCTTTTCTTTCTTATGCCTATGTTTTGACTATTTATTATTATTTTAATCATTTTATATTCTCTTTAATTATTCTGTTATTATTGTTTATAAATTAATTTAGCACGTACAAACACTTGATAGTGTTTTATTTCAGAGGTAACAAACTAAATAATCCTATAATTAAAAAGCATTATTATTTTTTTTATTATCATTATCAATTTATTACTATTTGTTAACTACTGGTGAAATAGGTTTTGGTTTAAAAAAAGTATACCAAACTTAGCTTAAAAACTTACAAAACTGTATCATTAATCTTACTCTCTTAAGAGTCTGTTTGCCTAGACTAGTCCTTATAAGAAATTAAGAATTAGTTATTCTCCACTTTCGCAATGTAAGAAAACATTTGTACCCGGTTTAGTATATGTCTCTTTAATTATTGCTTTTATTTTACATTAATTTAATTGCTTTCTTTATGAAATTTCAATTCAGAAAGTCTTTTATTTAAAAAAAAAATTATAAATTTAACAGAATGCTTCAATGAAAAAGTTAGCTTATTTAGGGTGGGGATATAGCTAGATTATTAGAGAAGGGAATTTTAGCTAGCATATTTAGTGAAGGGATTTAACTTATATATATA
>KZ807111.1:666307-677974 GCA_000696205.2 Oncopeltus fasciatus
TATATATATATCATTAAAATGCTTTTAAATGGAAAAACTTTCCTGATAGTGATTGGTTACGGGATTCTTTTTTTAAATATCAGTTTTTTTATTAATGCTTAATTTTAAAGTCAGCTCAGTATTGGATTATGATGAAGTGTAATCTTTTTAAATCCCTTTAATATATTGAGTAAAAATAATATATATATTTACAATGTCTCCCTTGCCTAAAGAATTAAAATGTCTCTTCTAGATTATTTGATCTATAAATTTGTATTTAGTTATTAGAAAGAAAAAATGGTGCACTAATAAAATATTTGAAGAGTATTTATTTGGTAATTTATTCTTCTTTAAAGGAATAATAAATGTATTATCTAAAGAAGATCTCCTTCTATCAGTACCTTAATATTTGTTAATAATGCACTTTATTGTAATTTTACACTTTAAAACCCCTTTAATGTTATATAATATTTTTTGATGTAAAGTTACAGAGAGAAATGAAGATTTGAGGTTCAATTGTTGGCTTTATATTTTTTAAATGAAGGATATACTTTAGTTTATAATTTTTCTTCTTTTTTTTAATATGCTAATAACTTTTCTTAAATATTATTTTATTAANAAAAATATAAGTTCAGTAAAATTTATTTTCTTCTTTTTCCAATTTAGTTTAATTAGAAAAAAAAATTCTTATTATAATTTCTCTTACATTTTTTTGTGGAAATATAATTATATTTGATAATTACTTTAATGATGGTGTAAACACTTTATTAGTGTGGATTGTTGCTTTGAGGGCACAGTTAAATATGTTTTATAAGTAGCAATAGTATACATACAGAACACTTTCAATGCTGATATTAAATTAATATCACTATATAATAATTTCTACTTAAATTATGCAAATGAAAAAATAGTAATATGTATTATAATTAATATGTTAAGGACTTCATTAAAGTCATCTCTGTGACTTTTTTTTTTTTTAAATAATAGACTGTAAGTCTAAACTTTCTATTTGAGGTAAACCAAAAGTTTTTCATAAATAGATGTATGTTTGGAAAGATAGGATAGGATTAAATATCCATTCTAAAGCTGATTTACATTAAGTTAATTCTTTTTGCAATGTAATAATTCAATTTAATTTTGTTAAATGAAAAATGTATTAAGTAATCTATATATTTCCATATGATTAATTATCTGGTTAAAGTCAATTAATACTTTTTATTGTATGGTTCACAAGCCTTTATTTAAGATGGATTCTGACTTTATGGTTATGAGGTAGGGAAATACCTGTTATTTTATGGCACTTAAAGAGAGAAAAAATTAGTCTTCCAGGTTAGTTCTTAAAAGAGTGGAGAGCTTGTATTTTATGATTGAATTACAATAGTCCTGATCCCATCTGTTATGGCTGATTTGAAATTTCAGGGAATATTATTTTATTTTTAATACAGTTAACTTTACTTTTTATTATACAAGCTTTATCAACGATTCTTGAGTATTAAAATAATCTTAATAAGGGTTGTGTGCTGAACAAAGCCTTGCTTAATCCATGGATGCTAACTTTTTTTTATTTATATAAATCTATTATGAATATGAATTCTAACATTCATATTTGTTATTGCAATAAATAATATTGTTAAAATAAGAATAATTATCATTAAAAAAAATTAATTTCATGGGACAATGTAAAAGACCTTTTTTTTTAATGCTTTTTAATTATTATTATTAGGATTTTTTAGTCTACTGAATTTTCGTTGTTGGTGATTCTATAATTTGTTTTTTATTCCTTACATTTACCTGAAATGTTCTGGAACTATTTTTCCTAGTGTATTAGAAAGAATGATCTTCAAAGATTATATTGTTTAGCTATTTTATGAGCAGTATTTTGAAAAATATTTTCAATAAAAATAATATGAATCACCAAATTTCCTTGAGAGACGGGAAAGGAAGTGAAACACTTAATTGAAAATACATCAATCTTACCCATTTGATTTAATCGTTCTTTCAAATTAAGTTGCTTTAATGAGGTTTGTTCTAACCCTAATTCATAACCCAAACTTTGTTTTCATATGCCCCATGGATTTTACAATATTTTAAAAAATCATCTGTAACAGCCAGTTTTTTAGACAAGAAAAAGTTCATAATATTTATTTATATATTTGCTAATCTGTTATTAGACCCAGTAATTAGGGAAGAAAATTATCATATGAGCAATTGATAACAATTGCACACCACTCATAACTAAAAAAAATCACAATCTTTTAATTAATTTCAGAGGGGCAATGAAAATGATATTACTTTTTCAGAGGGAATAATTTCTTATCATTTAAGTTGATAAAAAAAATTTGTATAGTTATGAAACCAAGCTGTGCTATTTTTTTATTTGGATGACTTCAAGAATTGGACTAATATTTTTAAACCCATAAAAAAGAATGGTTTTCAAAATATTCATTTAATCTTTATTAACTGAAACTGATGGTGTTTGGTTGTGATGTTGCAATAAGTAACTTTTTGTTTTTCTTCTTGATTATTTTTATCAAAATAATAATAAAAAAGATACTTTATGTATCTCATAATTATGAGATATATAAATACATATGTATCTCATTTTATTAAAGAAATACATTTTTTAAATATTATTTTTTAATGTGATAAATTATTTTAATTTCTGGATTTAGAATTAACATTAAAATTATTTTATTAAAATATTGAATTAACAAAATGAAAAACAGTTTTATTGAAATATTCTTTCCAAATTTAAGTATGGAGATTATTTAATGAAATATTGTCAAGTTTCAGTTATTGATGTTTAAGGAGTGTATAGTGGAAGTACACATTTATTTTAATCCATGCACACACACTTTTTCCATTATTTCGGTTGTTAGTATTGTTGGATGTGGTCAGTGAATTATTATCTATGAATTATTTATCTGAACTACTTTAATCCATTAAAATTAAAATATTTCATTCTTCTCCTCCTCCATAAAAGTATAAATGTTATTATATTACAAGTGATTGAAAAAGACAAATGTACAATTCTAAAATAAGAACATAAATTTTACAAGAATTTGCAGCTTTTTTTCTATTTTTAATCTTCTATATAAAAAGAATAATGAGTTATAAATTTCTTGACTATAGAGTAATTATGATATTAATAATCTAAAGGTCTTCCCCAAAGTTATTTTTGGTCAACATTCTAAAAGTGATCAGGAACTGATAGAAGGATAGGAATATCGATTACAGTAGGTTCAGAATACAGATTTTTGATGTCTGCTTTTTTATTCACATTGGTATCAGGTATGATTTTCGATTTTAAAATGTTTTTATCCCACATTAGAAAGGCCAAGAAAGAATTATTAAAAATGAAAGATATGTCTATAATTTTTAAACAAAAAAAAGGGGGGAACCAAATTAGTTATTTGAGTTTTCTTATTTGGATGACTTCGGTAATGTTTAAAATTGGTCAAAGTAGAGGAGGGTATTTTTTATGTTCTTAGCATTGCTCATGTATTTAATTGAATTCTATTCGATTAAAATTTAATCTTGTAAAAATTGTACAAATAAAGAGCGTTATTTTACAGGAAGTAGAAGTACTAGGTGAAATCTAACTAAGGTTTGACATGCAGACATATTTTTTTCATTGAGCTCTGTTCCACTTCCCTTTCCCCAAATGCCTTCTGATCCTCACCTTTTTTTCAAAATATAAAATTATCTATTTATATTAGATCAGCAGTTAGTTGTATTAGCATTGCTTTAAATAAGAATGAGTTTATTTATATAATGAGTTTATNATAAAAGTTAGAAAATGGCATTGCACATACATTACGTACATATATATATACATATACATATACATACATACATACATACATACACACACACACAAATTTCTTAATTGAAATGAAAATTACTCCACTATACACTTCGCCTACATACATAGGGGAGTAGAATCCTAATCCTAACTATTCTACTTCTGATAAAATTATTATCACTAGTATTTTTTATTAAGAAAAGTGAGTGATCTTGTTTATTGTTAAGTAAAGTGCAATGCTGCCTCTTATATGATAATATTTTTTATCCATTACCACATTTTTCCTAATATTTCTTAATATTTTATGAGTAAGAACAAACACCAGGAATTTTTAAACCAAGTTGTAATTAAGGTTTTCTAATAATTTATAGTACAAAAGAATAATATATAATTGTAGAACTTAGTGAGTAACAACGACTCCATGAGTTAAGAATCATTGTAATGAATAAAGGAGATATGAAGTTAATAAAAAAAATGGTAGAATAGTGTAATAACACCAAAACTTAAAGTGAGGTGAAAAAACAAAAGTATTTTATGTAAACTTAAAGAGAAAAAATGATTGTCTATTCATTTAAAATAATTAATTATATCTATTACATATGTGCCACTCTAAATCTAAAGAACAGGCTGTTTTTTGGGGGGAGGGGGGATTTTCTAGCTTAGTTTCGGTAGTGAATGTGCTCACTTTTATTATTAACACAACTAGGTTTACCCATTAATTTTGTTTCAAACCAATCAATGAACAATGGTGAAAAGGATACTAAATATTTGTAAAGCTGGTTTCTTAGAGGTAATCTTTATTAAGTATCTAAGATCCCAATGGGTGACCTTGAACTGCTAGCTCTACAACTTTTCTGAAGAATGCCAGATTCCCATACCTCGAAAATTTACCCATGGCTTTAAGAACCATTTTTTGGGAGAGAAGGATTGTGTAATTTTTTATTTGACGCCCCTTTTTACTATTGAAGTAGTAAGTTACATCACAAATTTTTCTGGGATTTATAGAAATTTTTCCTACTAAATTGACTGAAGGGCTTAATTTCATTTCTGTCTTAATACAATCAGGCCACTGACAGTATGTTCTTTATGCTTGCTTACTTCATAAATAAATTTTTACTTTTGTTATAATTAGTGCATATATATGTACAAACACCATTTCTTTCTATTTATGTTCTTATGGAAAACTTTATTAAGTATAATTTATTTATATTGTAATGAAATGCTTATTATGATATCCTAATTAATAATTTCATTTTTTATTTTATACTACAGGAGAGTAAAAAACATTTATACATCTAATAATTCATTTGCCTATTGGAAAAAAAAACGAAACAAACATTTCACATTTAGAACTTTCATCACTAGCCCTAAAGGTGACTTACAATGTAAGCTGAATTATTGGTGTTAAAAGATATATTTTCCTATTCATAGATTTTTCTTTCGGGCTTGATTGTGTCGAAAAGTTTTTTTTTTTTTAGCTTGAGCTGAAGGGGAATGAGTACTTGAAAAATCCATCACAGGATATGGGAATGCTCAAGAAAAAACTTTTCAACACGGTCAGAATCTAATGAATACTTTAGAAGGCTGGGGAAATCCACGTCAACATAAATTTTCTGGATTTTTCAAGTATATTTTATACTAAAACACGAAAATTAAGTGATTTAATTCTATTTGAAGAATTCATTGTTTAGAATTCTGACTCAAATAAAATAATTTTAGTCAATGATTGGGGTTATATATATATNGCTGAAAATCAATGATTATAAAAACAATAATATTAACCTTGGTCACTTTCATGGCAACACCTTCTATATATATATAAAAGGGAGGCCTTCATTGACGAATATTCCAAAATAGTACTAAAACTTGTTCCCAAGTTTTGGAGCTTTTATTCCCTACAGCTAAAAGAGTGGCTCAGATGTAATATACATTTTATGGAATTAATTTCATCCTTAATCTTTCTGTAGTGAGGTCAGAGGTGGTGAAAGCCTGGAATCATAAGACAATCAAACTTTGGCCGATAATTTATAATGTATTCCAGGTGTAATTCATGTACATAATATAAAAAACAAAATAAAGCATTTAATTATTAAGTAGATCTACTTTATTATACATAAAATACTAATTACCTTGTTAAATCTTTCTTATATATATANTAAGTATTGTTTTCAGAGTCTGTTAGATATGTTATGTTGGTGTAAATATATTTTAAAGAAATTGTACCTTTTATCAAAGTGTATTTTGTTACAAAGTGGCGAAAAATTTATATATAAGAAAAATAAATACAAAATATATATTCATGTGTGTATACATAGACTTTCTAATATGTATACATGTTCATAAACTATGTTTACTAGCACTGGTTAAATTACGATTATTGTTTATGTTAACCATGTGAACTTTGTTTTCATTTATGAAAATCATTTATTAGAAAAGATAGACCTTTCCTTAACACTCCTTTTTAACTATTTGTGGATTTAACAATAATAATGGTAAGAGAGAACAAGTACAAATATTTGTTTTATTTAGATCTCCTCTTCTCCGTTTTTCTGCCTTTTGAGCATATCTGGAAGTATTTTGAAGTAATTTAATTTAAAAATTCTGACATAATAGCAATATGGGAGGAGGCCCAGGGTTTTTATTATTATTCATTAGTGAAGGGTACCAGGAGTACAACAGGAATCCTCTGGGCCATCTCAAGCAAGAACACAACAGGGGAAGAAGAAACAGGTTTGGTCAATCAATAGAGTTCTGTTATAGAAGGCAATGATGAGTCTTACAAATGGTGACTGGCAGGAAAAAGTCAATTGGAAATGTGTTCTGATAATAAAAAAAAGAAGCAATCCTTTAAGGTCGAGTCCCTGAAAGTAATTAAAAATAATAATACATCCATTTAAATTTCTGGTAGTACAGGATTCCATTAAAATCTTGTGGCTCTTCATTTCTATAAGTGGCATAATTTATTCACTGGATGCTCAATGACTCAGGGTTATTTTTTAGGCTTATCAACTAATTTACCATTTGCCCCATAGTCTAGTGAGGGGTAAGGCACTGATTAATAGATCACCCAGTGATTCACATACACACACTAGAAGAGACTTCAATCAATTGTGAGGTTTCCTAACTTCTCCAATATATATGTTACCAACACTATGGAATTTAAAGGTTAGCCTCTCAGGGACATTTTTAAGAGATTTATAAAAAAAAATCAGTTTTATCAGATTCAAGATTTCAAAGGACTGAATGTTTAAAACCTATTTAATTTTTACCAATTATTAATAATCCCTTCAGAGCATTTTCAAAGCTTGTTAAATCCTACTTTAGTGTGGTTAATTGTTTCAATGAAGAAACATGGCAGTGCCCTGTGAAATTCTAGTATTTTAAAGCATCTCTGGGAAAAAATTTCACAGCAGCTGAAGCAACTCGCAAAATTATTAAATATGAAGGAAAGGAGGTGCCTTGTTGATCAGTGCTCTTTTGTGTTAGTTTGAAAAATTAAGCAGTGGAGATACAATGAAGAGGAAAAAGGGCTCTGGTCCTAATGGATTAATGAATATTTATGAGGTTCTGCAGGAAACTTAGTCAAATCAGTTTACAAGTGCTCACAAATTTGCCAGGGAGGTGGTGTGTCGAAAGATAGTGTTAGTCACCATCTAATCTCCATGGGGAAAGTGAAAAACTGGTCCCTCACAATGCTTCTCCTAAGCAATCAGCTAAGAGATTGGAAATTTATTGAAAACCCCTTCTGACATGAGATTTTACTGGATTGTCACCTGTGATGAAAAGTGAAATCCAAATACCAGGTAAGAATGACTAGATCATGGTCAGACTGCTTTTCCAGTTGCTGCAAGGAGGCAATTACAGCTTTTACAGGAGTTTTGAAGGTGCTATTTATCACATTTTTGTCTCTATGACGAACAATTGGGAAGATAGTGTGCAAGTGACTGCTACCTAGTTTTAATCAACCAAAAATAAGTTTTATTACAATAAAATAATACTCGTCCTCACACTTCCCATTGAGCCAAAAAAAAAAAAAAGTTTACAGGACTTTAAAAAATAAAACAGGTTATTCACATGGGGCCTATCCTTGTCTAGTTTCTATAAATCACTAAAAATATAGGGCTCTTAACAGAAAGATGGAATTCTTTTTAAACAATAAACCATGTCCCATCTTAACATTTGTACCCATGCTCATGGGATCCTTTAGGTTCTCACAATCCCAGCGCTGCGCCACGGAGTTCGAATCCTTATTGATTCCAGGGCAAGCTCTTATCGATAAATTAAGCTTGTCTTGGGCCATGAATGGGATGGCAACCTGTAGATAGTCCCTAAGTGGTTGAGTGGGAGGCTAACACTTATTTAAAAAAAAAAGTAAAAGAGGATTAATTTGAAGGTAAATTTGTTGACCGCCCAAGTTTTATGAAGAGAGAATTATATGGAATTCAGTCTTGGTAGTTGAATTAAAAAATAATTCATGATTTTAAAATTTGGTAATAGTAAACTTTTTGCCTCAAGGGATCCTCAGTGCTCACCAATGCTCTTATAATTCGGGTTTAATGAAAGATTTCTCACTCTTAAGCTCTAATACTAATAATTGAATTGTTTACCTTATGTAAAAATCAATTAAACAATTTACTTTATGGGTATGATAGTCTAGTGATTTAGATACTGGACTGGACTCCTGAGCCAAATATTCCAGGTTTAATTCCCAGACTATAGTACATTTTTTCTTCTTGTGTTGTTCATGTTTGTACTGACACAGAGCATTCCTGGGGGCACCTATCCATAACATGCTACCATCCTCTATTGAATAAGAAAAAATAGCTGAAAAAATAATTTCTTTATACAACCTTGAGTAACAAATAAATACATCGTTAACTGGGCTTCTATGTCCTGTAGAGGGGGGAGTTCTAAGAACTAAATAATTTCATTAGCTATGCGTGGTAGGCATAAAGATCTAATGGATTCCTTAACCCACCCATTGTATTAATTATTAATCGGAGTTGAGACACTGGCCGTTCTCTCCCTCATACAACGCCACTCATGGCCATTGAACAACATTGTGAGCAATCACAAAATGTAAACTTGCTTACAGAATGTAACAACCAAATAAATAAAAATTTAATTATTAAAGTTGCTTCTTCTAACTTAATTTTCCAAATTTTTTGGCCTACAAGTTGTACTTTTCTTTTAGGTATAAAGTTTAAAATATTAATAAAAACAAGCCATTAGGATGGACCTCATTAAAATATGGGAAGTTCCTTATTCACTGATTTGTTAATTGAATATTTCCCAGTGATTATGAAGTTCTTGCTGAAATTCATTCAACATCTATAATTATGTCTGATCAAATTATGAGAGCACCACTGAAGAAAGAGGTCTATTATCTCTGAAGTGTAAAAATCAGGGAAGGCAAGGGGTGAAATGAATGCATTGGCTATATATAAGCAGTGGGAGCTGAAGAGGTATGTATGCCATAATAAAAATAATTATTTTCCGTGGTTCTTAAGATTACAGGTAAACCCCAAATTCTATATCACTGTTTTATTTATTCATTTTTCCAATAACACATTCACCTTGAAAAAGATTGAATAGACTTAATTTGTACTATACTAGTTGTCACTGCAAATTTACTGGAATTATTGATAAATTTCAGATAAATTTTCCACAGTACTCAGGCAGTATGTAAAATAATAGAATTTTTTTTTTTTTTTAATTTAAGATTTATAAATTATAAATCCAACTAAAATGGTTTGGGTTTTAGGTAATTTCATATATATTTTGTTTTGTTCAGCAATTTCTAAGTAAATCTGTAAGAGAGAAAGCATTTAAAATTCCAAAAACATGACATTAGGATAGGTTGCATCATTTATATGAAATTGTTAAGTCCTTCAACTTTGTGGCTAAGTTTTAAATTTACTCAGCTCCTAGTTATAATTTTTTCTTATGATAGTTTCTTCATTCTTTATGGGGCACAGAAAATATAATTGTAAATCATTTTAAGTTAGCTAAGTGCATTTGTTCTTCCAAATAAAAAAGTTGGTGTTGTTTGTGACCATTTCTCACTTACTTATCTGCCATAAATGACAACAATTGTAGAGCCATTTACTTTGTGTTATTGTCTCATATTTATTCTTATTTAATTAATATAATGATATGATACACCACAACTAAATTAATATTTATAAATGAAAATAAAAAGTAAATAATGAAAAGTCGATAAATAGCTGGCTGGACAATGTCAGCTCCTTTGAGCATAAGACGATGTATTCGTCTTTCTCTTAGGTTAGACACTCGCTACTGTGTTGGGAATTAATTAAATTATCTAGCTCATCCTGGTGGTGCAATGGATAGCATACCGGCCCAGAAAGCAGGAGATCTAGATTCGAGTCCTGGCTGGGACAGATATATTTTTTATTCAATTCCCTCGCATTATTGTTTTAAAAAAATGTTATGCACACAAGTTTCATACTGAGCAATATGACAAATATTATGTTCATAACTCACAACAAAAGCAGTTTTCAGTACAAGACTGTATTCATCCCACCATTTATCACCCTCATCCTACCTGTTCATCATTCATCACCCATCCTAAACCCGTTCATACCAAACCTTTCGTCTCCCATTTAAATTTTTTTAAGTAGTTTTTACAAACAAATGAATAAATTTGGATAGGAAAACTATGATGGTTATATATACAGTATCATATAGTTAATTTGAATTACATACTTCCAAACTTAATGGATTTACATAAAGTAGGAGATGAATGAAAACAATTCAATAATAAAAATATTTAATACCTAATTCACTTTAAAAGTATAATACAGTGACGAGATAAGTAACTAGCTTGGGAGAGGAACTTCTTGAGTTGGAGGCTTGATGTGGTCAGGAATTTTTTCTAGTGCAACCTGTAACAAATATGCCCTTCTTATTTCATTATAAAACAATATATCCTACACATTTGTAATTGGACATGCAATTACCAATCTCTAAGCCAGAGTTAGGTAATTGCATGTCCAAACAAAATGAGTTACTAATATTGAGATCTTAAAATTTTATCTTAGAGTAAATTGAGCTAATTCACTACAGCACATTTGAGCTACAGCTGTATATTAGTGTATTTCTTCAGTTATAAATTTCATGATACAAAAATGTTATAGAACATAAAAATTTATTTAAATTATGATCTATAATATTTTTTATTACTCAAACAACATTGAAGATATTATTATAAATTTTGGTCTTTCTCTAAACCCCCCTTTTTTCCCTCATCCGATTTCAACTAGAAATGCATTTTTTCAGGGGTGTGAAATAGAAAACCTAAATATCAAATTTAGTTTCTATATTTTAAAAATGAAATGGTCCATTAACATTTGAAATTTGATTCCTAAATATCTTTTTTAACGAGTGTTTTGTTTTTTAAAGGTCACAGAATAAGAAATAATATAATATAAATGTTGTAAAATTATATTCTGCACCAATTTTGTTGCAAATTATTTAATAATGTTAATAACATAAAATATTTTAAACTTCTCACTCTAAAGGTTTTAACGGTATCTTTCTCTAACCCCCCCTTTTCTGATTTCAACCATTAACATAGTCATCTAAAAGTTTGCCAAAATAAGCATTAATACTGAATTTGGTTTCATTATTATAAAAATTGTGGATGCTAGAGCACAAAAAGACTCAATCACATGCATATAAATAAATACATAGAAAATTAAACACTCACAGCTGCAATATATAGAATAAATAAGTCCAGTCTCTCTTCACTCCTCACTAACGAAGGGCAAGAAATCTCAAAAATTTTACTCATTATATTTTTTTCTTTTTACTACACTCTTTCTTCCTCCTGTACTTATCTATTGTGTGTATATATATAT
>KZ807111.1:692803-706401 GCA_000696205.2 Oncopeltus fasciatus
GGGGGGGGGGGACTGATAATAAGTGGCTTTTCTTCATTGATCTATAAGCTTTATTGGTTTGAGGTTCGTTGGCCATTAAGAATACGCTTTATTTTTCTATCAATATGAAAACTTGGAAAAAAAAAAATAATAAAAATTTCATCGATCTGAACTGAATAGTTGTTTATCGTAAATAGAAAGATTTTTTACAAGTCTCATTACTTTTTATAGAACCCAGTAAAATAGTAATATTTTTATGATGAAGCATGAATTAATTATAACATATTAATTTCAACAGGTTTTTCAGAAAGCTGCTAATTATTGATGTTTGCTTCATTAAGTTTTAGAAGATGAATATATATAGGACTCACATAAAATAGTGTTTGTTTTTTAACTATATTATTTATAATATACTCAATAATTCTCTTGATATTAATTAAAAATTTAATAGTTATATCCAAATTAAGACAACTATAAGTTAAGGACTGAATTATTTCTGAACAAATTTGAATAATAAGCTTTTCAGGAATATTATACGTAATAAACGTTACTTGTGGATTATTGCATGCAATTTATCTTTTACAATTGAACATTGATCATATAAGATAATTTCAACATCTTTCTTTTGATTTTATAACATCTTTACCTCCCTTGAAATGATTATATTTTTAAAAGCTAATTTAACCTTTTTGAAATATATGAAAAGGCTTCATTGCCTTGCTTGTTTTTAATTCCTCTTACTACTGTCAAATTGAAAATTAGTTGCCTTTTTAAGTAATTGAACATTTAGTTCTCTAAGTGGAATAAGGACACTTTCTTTGAATTTGTATGATATTATTCCATAAATATTATGATAAGTAGTATAAATAGAAGAAGAAAGGTTGATATCAGAGAAAAATTGGACAACTAAGAGTGAAGATTAATCTAATTTAATTTAAATTTAAGAAGGCAGGAAAAGAACCTCCTTACAAAGAAGAAGAGAGAATGAGAGAGGAAAGAGCTAGAAGATATAAGAAAATCTTGGAATGCAAAAGAAAGTGAAAATTCTTCCAGAAGAGCAATAGTGGATGTGCTGCATTCAGGCCTAGGATCCAAGTATGTAAGACAAAAGATAGGACACTGCTTAACAATAAATCGATATTTCGGATCAATGGATAAGTCAATCCTGTTATCACAGAATAAGGAAGCAACCATTTATAATATAGAGGCAGGCAGATATGCTGGATAGGGTATGTCTAGCAATCTTAGAGATTCTGAGATCCCGGTATTTGAGGAAGCAATGGGGGCATTCCTCCACAAGAAGAACATAAAAGGCCAAGGACTGGATGGATTGCCAGCTGAATTTTTCAAGTATGGGAGAGATGAGTTGCATTCGACACTTTTAGATACAGTGTTATCAATCTGGAATCTAAAAACTGCCATAACAGTTGACTAAGGCTCTAATAAGCCTTCTCCAAAAAAAAGATCAACTTGATTGAAATAATTACAGGTATATCCCTGTTGTCTTTTTCCAAAATATCCTTTTCAACAGGCTCTGTTTTCAGAATGGGAAATTGGGAAGTATCAGGATGATTTCAGTAGAGACAGATCCACTATTGATCAATTGATCACCCTTATAACCATTCTGGAGCAGGATCATGAGTATAAATCACCTGTTTATAGACTTTAAAAGTACATGTACAAAATCAAGCTGCCTTAGCAGTATATATCCCAATGTACAGATTCTGGGATGTGTTAATGATTGGGATATTGCTTTTAAGATCTGACCAGCATATGTGGAAACCTTAGAGAAGCTCAACAGCTTCTTAAATTATGGGGTTTACCATAAACCAAGAGAAGACAAAATATATGCGCACAGGGACTGGTGGTTACACATTTAAAAGAGTGAACATGTTCATGCGCTTAGGATTCTTAGCGACACCAAAAAAAAATCTAACTGCCAAAGTAACGAGAAGCTAGTGGAAGAAAATATGGAGTTTTGGTATAAAAAAAAATAATACTAAAATTAAATTACAAGACAAGACTAGCACTGGCATTAATGGCCATCAGGTTGCCAAGCCATTAAAAAAAAAAAAAAAAAAAAAAAAAAAAAGCATTAAAAAGTTTTAGACTCAACATAAACTCTACTAAAATGTGAGGATGCCACTTAAACTATGAAAGCACAACTTTAAGATGTAATAGGAGTATGAAAAAATAGAGCCAAAAGATAAAAGCAAAGCATTGAAAATACCACACTTATTAATATATTAAAAGCACATTTACAAACAATACACATTTGGTAAGTTCAGAGGTATCCAGTATTTCATAGAAAGTTTTTTTCTTCATTTTTTTAGAATTAATTATGTTGAATTCTTATTACCTTTGACATTGCTGCTTGCAACCTTTCCACAAGAGATCCATTTGTCCTTATTACAATGCCTGGTGGTTGAGATGGACATTTATGTGTCCTTTGGCTTATCTATAATTGCCATAGTCATTAACTAAGCAAAATTTAATATTAAAATAATTTCAAATACCCCCCCCCCCCAAAAAAAAATTTAACAAATAATTACCTTATATCTAAAATTCTTATTGCATGCTGTACACTTATATGGCATTACACCAGTGTGAATTCTTCGATGAACCAAATAAGACACTCTTTGCCTAAATGCTTTTCCTAAAATAAATAAATTATAATGGAATACAACAAACACTTTTGATTTTTCAATAACAAAAAATAAAAGAAAACAAGACATAGAACTTACCATAAATAGGTTAACATCAATTTCAACAAAAAGCACACCAATATTCTGAAAGCGTGTTAGTGATCATAAGCCAAGCATAACAATCTGCAAAATCATATTTCATTATGAATTGTTCTTGTTTAATTAAAAAAAATTATAAGACTATGAGAGAAACTAATATCATTAGCAAATTTCGAAGGAAATTTTTTTTTCCTTTGATCCTACCTACTGGGAGTTGGGTAGCATCTCAGCTTACAGTATTCTGTAGTAATTAAGTAAATACACACAATAAATGACACAATAACTTTGCCTTAAATAGCCAGTCCCAAAAAAAACTGAATAAAATAAAATAAATAAGGTTAGAGAGCAGTTAATAATATGCAATATATCCAATAAAATTATCTAATTTTCTTTAAAATAATTTTTGAGAATTAAGACAACTTATAACTGATAACAAAACAACATTAATACAAATTAAAACTAGTATTAAATTATGGTAGAATCCACCTACACTGAACTCATAAATTACAGACTGATATTTAAGATCAAAAGTATGAAAAATTGGGACCAAAATTTCCATTCTTTTTTTAAATTCCATTTTAATAATTTTTTAGAAGCCTAAATCCCTTATTCATTGCATCAAATTTTTCTCGCCTAAATCATTTTCTACACTACCATAAAAATTTTAATAAATTACATTGATAGCAAGATATTCAAGAAAGTAACTAGAAGGGTTGAATGCCCCTTGCTCTTTTCCTGCTTAGCTAAGAGACTAGTCATCTAATTTTTTCTTTTCTTTTCTCTTCACTGCCTTTTTTTGCTGTAAGATCATTTTAGTCATTAACACTTATATTCACCATAAATAGAATTAAGTGTGCTTATTTTATGCAGATATAGCAAAATTTTTTTTTCTATTTATACAGTTATTTTTGATGACTTACTTTTTAAATATTTTTAGATTATAATAAATATTTATTAATCATCAGTAAATTATAAAGAATAAATCATTTAGAATGAATCGCTTTCTTTTTTCAAAAAACTTTTATTTATTTTTATATGTTTTGTGTATATAACTGATTGGTATACTTATATTTGGAAGACACTAAATGTTTTTCTGCTGCAAAGAAAAATTTTATTATTTATCTGTATCTTATAATTCACTTATACATACTGTAAAATAAACAAAACTGTGTAGGTCTAGTTTAATTGTTTCATATGTGTGTCAAAAGAAATTTTACTGAAAAATTAAATTTATAATTTGATTCACCAAAATTATTATACATTTACATAGACATTTATTTTAATTTTCTAAGCTTTATTTTGGCATTGTTAAATTTAGTAATACAGTAGAATATAAAAGGTCAGGATTGGCTTTTAATATAGTCTACATTACAGTAGGATTCTACTATAGTAGTTGTACTGGTAGCTAATAGCTATAGTACTAGTGAATAAAGTAGTATATTTCAGGAAGATATTTTCTTCTGTAAAATACTACAAGTTTTAGTACAACAGAATAATTTTCAAGCTAAAAATTAACATCAACATAAGTTTCCATGTATTAAGATCTTTTCATATACAAAATATTAACAAAGTGTAAGTGTAAATTTGATAATTTTTTACTTAAAATTTTTTTAAATGTATAAAAAAATGTAGTTTAAAGTCTTAACTGTTTTTTTTATTCTGTTCCCTTGCATTAAAAATTATTTTTATTCTGTTAAAAATTAGTAAAATTTATGTGGGATTAACTACCAAAATAAGACGATGTATTCGTCGGCCTCGGAGGTTAGACTCTTTACACTAGTGCGGGGAATTTAATAACTTATCAGACTGGTCCCGGTAGCATAATTGGTAAAGGCACTGGCCCGGATAGAAGGAGATCCAGGTTCGAGTCCTGGTTGGGAAAGTTAGATTTTTTTATTCTGTTCCCTTGCACTAAAAATTAGTAAAATTTATGTGGGATTAAATACCAAGAAAAAATAATATTTATAAAATATAAATACTAATGTATGTTGCATTAATACAAAATTTCCCTAGGAATATACGTACTAACATCTTATTTTCTAAGTATATATTATATCAGAACTATCTTTATTATTGTTTACTTCAGTCATAATTATGATAATAAACCATCAACAATAATGATATTGTTGACGAATATCTAAATAGTTTTAAAGAACTTAATTAAACACAGTTACTCATGAGAAAGCCTGTGAGACCTTTCATTCAAATTTATATATATTTTGTATAGAATTTATATATTTTTTGTTTGGAGTTCCTTGGATGCATGCAACAATTGAATTCTTATGAAATTTAATTCAAAATTATAATATCAAAACATTTTCAGGATGTCGAATTATCCTTTCTTTCAAATTTTTTCAATAGCTTAATTTGGATGAAATTGTTTTGAAATGAGAATATTCATCAAAGACTAACAGCTGTAATATATTCATATAAAATGTACCAGTAGTTTAAGAATATTTTTAAATAATTAATTTTAATTTTACTGGGTTATGAAGAAGCAATTTTTTTATTTGATTATTTCAAATATTCCATATTTAGACTTATCACAACTTCATAATAAAGCCTTTAATATTAGATTTTGAATAAAAATAAATTTTGTATTTGTCAATTCTAGGAGATTCAAAAGTCTAATTTTGTTTCAGAAAAAAAAAAGATAAATATAACCACAGATCAAGTTCTTAGATCCTCAATTCTCAGATAAATATATTTTACTTGAAAAACATCCTGAGTTCGACAGCAGCCATTGCAGAGGGAGGTCGTGTTTTGTTAGCTCTCTGCAATTATTCCTTTAGAAGTCATCAAAAGTGTTCAGTTGTTACCAAACTGGTCACAGTTGAAGGTGTAGCCAGCCTGAAGACTTTGTCAAAGTTTCGAGGAATTTCACCGATGAACAAATGCTCAGCGAGTGAGTGAAATACTCAATTTTTTTTAGTAGCGAGGAGCATACAGGCAGACGTGCTTGGTCAAGCGCGGGACCTCCAGCTCCCAGCTATCGGGCTGTTATCGGTTGGCTTAGATTTTCGGCTAAGCAAATTAAGTAATCTCTGCTCAGTCCCGGCTCAGCAATAAGGGGCAGTAAATATTTATATTTACTGTTTATTTTTTACTCACATAATGGGAGATGCTCATATCATAAAAAATAGCTATGAAAGGAAAGCACCCTCATTCAGTGGGACGCTCACAAATGTTGCTCCCTAAAAATAAAATAAAACAAAACAAAAATAGAGCCACGAAGACACCTTCATCTTCCAGCCTAAAAGAAAATATACGCATCTCCACCACAAGTAGAACTGCATCGCTGGTTAATAATCCATGTCTACCTACAGTCTCACCCTCCGATACCTGGTCCCCCAGACCACAATTTCACAGCTCACAGAGACTTCACCATTTTTCACAGCGAAAAATTCATGCTATCTAATGAAGAGATCATGGAGACTTCTGAAACCTCACAGCGAGTATCAAAGCCCTCTCCAATATTCGTTAAAAACATATCAAATTTGGGTATGATGTGCAGACAGCTGTATGAGGAAGTAGACTGTGGAAAATACACATGTATGAGCCGAAAGATAGACACAAAAATTATTCCTGAATCATCGGATTTTTACAGGGAGATAGTACACTACCAGAAATCATTCGTACCAGTTTAAAGAAGAAAGGACGTGTTGTTATTAGAAACCTCCACCACACTACACGATCGATAACACCAAAGAAGAGCTCACTGACTTATGGTTCGTGGTGAAAAACATTCTCAATGTCTTTAGCCCTGGAAGAGGAACAGATAAGGCACCATAGCCACTGTTTTTCATAGATCTTGAAAAAACGCCCAATGTTCAAGAAATATATTCAATTTCAGCACTGTATCAAACAATTATCAAAGTTGAGAGGCCCTACGTAAACAAAGAGGAACTCCAGTGTCATAATTGCCAACAATTTGGGTATACCAAAGCCGGCTGCAACTATAACCCGCGGTGCATAAAATTCAGTGGTCTGCCAGCAACTGCCAAAAAAGATGGGAGGAACCCGCTACTTACGCACACTGCTCTAAAAACTGTCCTGCCAGCTACAGGGGCTGTGATGTATACAAGCAGATCAAACATAAAGTATACAATCAACAAGTACCAATGCAGCAACCTGCAACTCGAAACGTGCCCACCATCAAGAATCGTCCAGCCAGGTGTCTCTTTTAGATCTGTCATCCAAGAACAGAAGCCAACATCAGAGGTACCCACCCAGGCAGACCCACAACCCAGGCCTAGATATCTATCTCGTACTAGACGCCAGCCACACAAGCAACATCAACCTCAGCCACAGATTTCTTCTCAGCCTCAACCACGTATATCACGGCCAGCCATCTCACACATCCCTCCTTCCACTACCAATTCAGAACTCCAATATGTGATCATCCTCATTTGGCCCTCCCACCAAAATTCCTAAGCCATCAAACCCACTCCCTCAACACACCCTAAATCTCCTATCCGAAAAATGTCAAGCCCAATCCTTATAGCAGAAATACTGGCATCCCTCTGATCGCCTAACCTTTAATAAACTCTCCCGCTGTTGGCGACTTTCACATCTGCCACAATTTAGTTGAATTAAATTAAAATAGATTTAAGTATATTTATAATTGAATTGTGTAAGTTGTGTTGCCCCATCTCACCCCTCTCTCTCACACCTGTCTCTCTCTCTCTTCGCGTGCGTACTCGTCGCTGCTGAGGAGTGGCTGCTTAATCCCGCCACTGGACTCTTGCCCCCCTGGGCCTCTGCCTGCCTGTCGCCAGTCCTCGCTAGACCACCTAGCCCACTGCATTGCGCTGGCAGCCTTCACTTTATGGGACACTCCAAGTAGCTTCCAGGAAAGCCTGAGATGCCCACAGATTCCAATAGGACTGCCGCAGTGTGAGGAGGATCTCCCAGCACCCATCTTCATTTTGGGACTCGTAGCCGCTCTCTTCAGACCGATAAGTACCCTTGGTGCACATTATTTGAGAGAGGGGCAATTTTCTGGAGACTTTATTAAGTCCCAGATTGATTATTATGCTGCATAATTTTGTATTATACTTAAATCTTTAACTTTCATATTCCTTATTTTTATAATTCCTTTCAAGGCCTTTAAAACATTATTTTTTATTTATTAATAATTGGGAAGAAATTATTCAGACCAATTTTCTTGTATTACCAAAAAGGTAATACTTATATTAGTAATATAGCAGTAGGATAATATAACTAATTGTATTATTAATTGGAAAACATTTCTTTTTTTTTACTATTGTCATTATACTGTGTTAGAAATTAATATTATTCATTATCGTGTGAGAATAGTCGGGGTTTCGGCCAGGAAGAAAAAAACATACACCACAATTTGGAGTAATATTATTATTTATGCCAACGTTTCGGCTTAGCTAGTAAGCCATCATCATGGCAATGGTGTTGGGTGGAGAAATCTCCCCAGGGCGGTGTATGTTTTTTTCTTCCTGGCCGAAACCCCGACTATTCTCACACGATATTCGAGACGGCCAACTAATCATCAACCATTATTCATTATCATTATTATTCATTATTATTCAATATTATTCATTATTATTCAGAAAATATTATTTTATTTTTTGTTTGTTGGTATTCAAAGGAACTACTTAAGGAGATCATTTTTTCTCTTATGTTTATATTAATAAATTTATTTAATTTATCGCTCTAATAATGCTGGCTGATATTTCCCACTTCTCCTATGGTATACAGTCCCCATATTTATCGCTCTAATAATGCTGGCTGATATTTCCCACTTCTCCTATGGTATACAGTCCCCATATTATTAACACCCGCCTTGTCAAAAAGGAATTATTTCTTCATAGAAATAAAACCTTTAATTCCTATCTTTCCTCACTCACAACATCCGATAAATCCCTCTGAACTGCTACCTGAAAAATCCTTAAGTACCATATTCCTTCCACACCTCTTCGTAGCAGTGATGCTTTTTGGGCATCGTCAGACAAAGAAAAATCTGGAATTCTGGCAATTCATCTCCAAAACACCTTTACTCCTCATTCAGATATAGACAACCCATCCACTGAGTCAGAAATCGGCGAATTCCTTCTTCCTCTATCCTTGCAGCTCAAATCCATCGATCCTTCTGAAGTAAAGTATCTCATATCTCATCTACCCAAAAAGAAGGCTCTCAGTTATGACCTCATCACTTCCACAATCCTGGGACACCTTCCTCTAACTGCTCTTATCTTCCTGACATATATATATATATATGTCAGGAAGATGAGAGCTTTTCGATGAAGGTGTCGTAGGATTTTATATATAAACTTTATATATAACTGTATATTTTTTCTAGCTTACTTTTCATTACTTTGAAAATTTTCCACAATAATCCTCATTCTCAAACCAAATAAACGAAGACTGCTCCTCTTATGAACCCTCCTCTTATCATCCTATCAGACTGCTCCCCATCCTTTCGAAAATATTCGAAAAAATCCTATTAAAACGAATTTTCCCGATCCTACACTCCAATAATGTTATCCCCAATCTTCAGTATGGATTCCGCCCTTATCACTCTACATCTCAACAAGTGTATTGTGTTGTACATCGCATCTCATCATCCCTTGAGAAAAAAAGAGTATTGTATGGGTGCGTTTCTGGATCGTATCTGGCACAAGGGCCTTCTATACTATTCCTCCCAAATATTCTCTATATAATTATCCGCTCCTATTTATCCATCCAATTTTCCGGATCCGACAGGGATCAGATTACTCCAACTACTGCCCTGTAGAAGTGGGAGTTCCTTAGGGCAGTGTGCTCAGACCCATCCTGTACAATAATTTATACTTCTGACTTTCCAACAACAGCTGATACTCTCTCTGGTACCTTTACCGATGATACGGCCATCATCGCGTCAGATCCTGATCCCACAGTTGCTATTAATATCCTTCAAGTACATCTCAACCACATTGCCGCTTGGTGCAAGGTGTGGTGTATAAAAATAAATTAAAGCAAGTGTGTCCACGTCACATTCCCTCTTTGCACCAAGCCTCCACTTAATCTCACCTTCAACGAAATTCCTATTCCCCAATCCAACTTCATAAGATATCTCTGTTTCTATTTGGACTCAAGACTAACTTGGATAAACTACTACTACAAGACTAACTATTATATAGACTACTCGGACGAGCATAAAAATTATCAGTACACAACAAATCAACAATAAATAAAACTATTCTTAAACCTATTTGGACATAGGGTATAGAACTCTGGGGTACCACTAAACCTTCCAACATCCAACACATACAATCCTTCCAGCCCAAAGTCCTCGGAACCATTGTTAAAACTCCCTTCTATATATCCAACTCACAATGACCTCAAAATCGACCTCGTCAATGACTTAATTCCCAATCGTTTCTCCAAATTCCATTCCCACCTCAAACAACACCCTAATCCCTGAGCCAATGAACTATCCTCCCAAGCCCGCCCCGATAATCCTACATGGCCCCGTGATCTTCTTTAACAAGAGAACCTAGTTAAATTTATTTACTGGCAATTCTCTCCCTCATGTCAATGCCACTCATAGCCATTGAACAACATTGTGAGTAATTAAAAAATGTAAACTTACTTACAGAATGTAACAACCAAAAAAAAAAAGAAAAGAAAAACATCCTTAGATGTTTGGTTCCATTACAAAACATTTATTCATGTACAGTATAAATGAGGTTCCACCTGGATCTGGTCTGTAAATGCCGAAGTTTCTTCTCAACAAACTTATTGCACAAAACATGATAGGCAGAAGTTGTTTAGAGTACAATTGGGGCTGACAAGGTAAATCTGCAGGCCAGCTATCCACTGAAATAGTATTGAAAACTTTCCAAAAATTCTGAGACATGATGCTAATGCCTTCTGGGATATGCTAAGAACACAAGAAAGAAGCTCTCAGTAAGTTAAGATGGGGCATATGATGGGCATGGGACATTACAAAATATCACCCAAAATTGATACCAAAATTACCAGATTTTAAAAAGTAGATCATGCTTCAATAAAATGACTGCCCTATCTGTTTTTCAATATCTCTATTTAATTCAAATCTCTAATTAAAATTTTTATATGAATAAACTTTTATTTTTTCTTCAACTTCATTATTTAAGAACCAGTAATTGAACTTTAACCATTACAAATTGGCTAATAGCCAATGAGCTGGCATAAAATTTAAAGAATAAGAGACATAAGTGTGCGAGAGAAATAGGATCACCCAATAGTACCTTATCCTTAAGTGAAATTTAGTTAAACAGATCCCTCATAGTCTTGAGACCCCACTTGAGTGAGTGTGCTGTCATGAAAGTGTGATGAAGACAAAAAGGTGCATCAAGGGATTGGGATGCCCCATGAATTTTTCCTTATGATGTTTCACTTACTCAACTACAAATCAAACACAAATTAAAAAAGTAATTTTAGTCTATTCTTAAGAGCGATTCATTGTAAATATGTCTCTTCCATGTCAGTCTTCTGTCAAGAGTAACACTGGGGTCCCTTGTCTGTTCATGGTATCTGCATGTTGTCGAGAAATATGGGTGGACAGGCGTCATCTGAATGTGAGTGTGATGTGTTGTTCATTTTTGTAAAGTGATGTGTACTTTTCACAGCTGACAACAGGATTCAAACTGGCAGAGGTGGTTCTGCAGAGTGTGTGATGCGTTTATTGGATCTATGTGAGCAGACATCATAACTTCTGCTATCCGGGCCGGTGCATTTACCACTTATGCTACCAGGACGAGCTAGAAATATGATTAAATTCCCTCTACACTAACGAGAGCCTAACCCACGAGAAAGAAGAGAAGAGAGTTAGGCTCTCGCTAGTGTAGAGGGAATTTAATGAGATATCTAGCTCATCCTGGTAGCATAAGTGGTAAATGCACCGGCCCGGATAGCAGGAGATCCAGGTTCGATTCCTGGCTGGGACAGATAGATTTTTTTATTCTATTCCCTCTCATTAATTGTTTAAAATTTATGTGGGATAAAAAACCACAACCAAATAAAATATTTATAAAGATATTATAACTTTGTCATCGGCTTCACCAGATAATGATCAGATACAAATGATTATAGGTAATGATTTTATTAATTCATTTTATTGTGAAAAAGTTTTATTTTTATTAATGAGTGAAAAGAATAAAAAGTTCTCTAATGTTTGAACTATATTATTAATTGATTGAAATTTATATGAGGAAAAATAAGAATCAACAGTTAGGGAATAAATAATATTTTACACCAATATAATTCAAACAAAAAATGTAGAAGTCAAATAGTTTTTAGCAGATTTTTCATAATATATTTCGTATTTATGTTTTGATAAATGAAAATTCCAAGATGAGTTACAAGAAAGTATTTTTATTATTTATAAAAGTTTGTTAATAGAAAATAACAATACCACATATATTTAATAGGAATTAAAATTTGTTATTCAAGAAGTATAATTTGATATAAAGTAATATAGATGATTATAGGATCTTATTGGTTTAGGGAATTTCTCTTTAAAATTTTACTACAAAGAAAGTATTTTAAGAATTGTGATTGCAATTTTGAAAGCTCATAACTATCTTTTAACATGCCATCATTCAATATGGATTAAAAATTAAATTTTAAATAATTCATTAAAAAAGAGCAGGAGAGAAAACAGTTATTATTTTAGCTGTTTACTTCAAATTAAATTAAAAACCAATCACACTGTTGGAACTTATTAATCACAAGTTTAAGAAATTAGGAAGAGAACAATATTAAGTAAATATTATATTATACCACAAGTTTCACACGTGAAAGGCTTTTCACCACTGTGAATCCTCTCGTGGTTGTGCAAAGTTGATAGTTCTTTAAACAAACGGCCACACTGGGAACAGCAATATGGCTTATCATCATTGTGGTACAGTAAATGTTTGTGGTAAGACTGTTGGAAAGTAAAAGCTTTGTCACACTTATTGCATTTATATGGAGTTTCACCTAGTAAAACAAAACAAAAATATACACATAACAATATGTTTAAAAAATTGAATATAAACTTTAATAAATAAATAAACACACTAACAATTTAGGCTAATAGGTAACAGAATTATATAATTTAAATACTTTTAATAAATAGAAAATAATTAAATATAAACCAGAGTAAGTTAGCCAGAAGAACAATTTTTACTAATTAGATGTCAAAAGACAATTGAAAACTACTGATCACTAAATTTAAAAAAAAATTATTTTTTAGTATGTTTTTACCCTTGCTAATAAAAGAGTATGACATAATTTATAATTTTGAAAAAATATAAAACTTAGCAACATTTTTTAACAACCATATCAAAAAAGATTGAATCATATGTACTCATAAAGATAAAACCATTGAAAAAAGCTTAACAGTTAATAAAATAATTCTCTCTTGCTTCTATTAATTTATAGCAAGCTGTGGTTTAAGATAATCCATAGTATTTTTTCTTTAAATTGACATAAATATCAGAAAATAAGATCAATTATAAGTATTTTTTAATTAAGAGAGAAAAACTTTTTAATATTAACAATGTATAAATTACTAGACAAATAAAAGGTAAGGGTTTGTAACAGATTTAGAAATGTTTGTTAAAGGAGCAATGCTAACCTAAAATAATAATTAATTATAATATAATACTGATAGACTTCAATATAACTTACACTAAACATATAAAGAAATATGTTGAAAAATATTTCAAAATTAATCAATCATAAATGTATTAGATTACCAAGATGCATCACCCTCACATCTCCTCTGCTACTCACAACACACTCTGATTTCAACTTGAGCAGTTGAAAAAGTACGATTTAGATACAGAAATTGTTTTATACATATTATATATATATATATCACAACTTCATAAT
>KZ807111.1:706748-725461 GCA_000696205.2 Oncopeltus fasciatus
GTATATAATCTAAAGGGTTATTATTATTTCTACCACCAACGAATATATAACTCTCATACCTTATATTCTCCGTCTTCATTGGTGGTAGAAATAATAATAACCCTTTAGATTATTTACCTAATTCAGAAGAATTAGGTATTAAAGTAAGTTATACTATTTTAAAATTAGCTCTATTTATTTGCATATTTATACAAATGCATTTAATTATAAATTATTATATTCAAAATCTCTACACATATTTTTCCTAAAATAAATATTTTGAAATATGAACTATTGAAGATTCTATCTAAAACATTCATAAATTAATAAAATATTTACTAATTAGTCTCTATGTTAGTCATACAGTCTCTAATTTATATTATAACAGTTGCCCAATATTTCTCCTTAGGGAATACTTAGAAACTGATTTTTTTTTTAAATATGAAACAGAAATAATTTAGAGGTAACTTGTTGATGTCGAGTTTTATGAGGAGAGGATTATCAGGAATTCAGCCTTGAAGCAGAAGAATTAAACGTTGGCTAAAACAAAAACTACAAGTTTGTAACCAAAAATTTTTTTATTTTAGCCAATGTTTTGGCCTAAATTTCAGGCCTCATTCATCAGGGATGAATAAAAGAAAAAAAAATATATATAGAAACATGTCAATATGTCATAATCCAACACATAAATAAATAAATGAAATTATTAAAAACTGTGTGTAATCAATTATATAAAATGCATGAAAACTGAATACTGAACATACGTAAGAGAAAAAAAAATTATAATTTTCTGTGAGTAACATACCAAATAGGGTGATGGGGAGAGAGAAACTCTTTTTCTGCCGTGACTGTATCATGATCGATAAAATCATTAAAATTAAATAATAATTCACCATTATAAATGTGGTTAGTTAGGGGTTATATATAGTTGTGCTATCAGTGTTACAGATTTTACTATGTTGTGCTTCCTTCACTGTATTCTCTGTTTGTCTTCCAATGAGTTTATTAAATAAAGAGAGCTTGTGGGGGAGGGATAGTAAATGTGGAGATTATAAGAGCACAGTAGGTTATTCATGGTAAACTCCACAAACATAATATCATAAAACTCTTTATTTCAGAACTGAAATAAACCTTAAGAAAAAGAAATGGCTTCCAGACTCTCATGTTTCTAATCCCATAAGAGACATAGAACTTCATACCCCGATTAACTCACAAATAACCCTATTCTCAAATATCACACTGAAAGTTTGTATATTCAATTGACTAGTGTAGTTTGGTACTCCATTTCTTCCAGCAATTTTTTAATTTTTACCAGCACGAATCTCAAATGAATAAAATACAAATTTATTAAGACTATCTTAAAAGAAGAAAAAACAAAAATAGAACACATGAAAAATGGCTTTAAGAGACCTGAAAGTACAATTTTTTCTCTACAATTACTCTTTAATAAATATGAACAACTAAAAATATTTGTTCAATATTTTCAATTTAAAATGAAAAATCTTAAGAAAAATAGTATGAACAAATAATTGCATTTGACAGTGAATATGAAATATACCTGTATGTAGCCTTCTGTGTTTCTTCAAGAAATATTTTGTAGTGAATGTTTTAGAGCAAATAGTACACTGCCACTGTTTTTCATCATGTGCCTTCATATGTTGATTCAAATGAATTTCCTTAAAGCAAAGTGAAAATAAATTGAAAGAAATTTTAAGGACATCTATACTTATTAAATATGGTCTAAGAGGTATCAGATATTCTTCTTCATCAAAACTAAAAGGTTGAGTTGGGAGTTGAAGAGAGGGGTATACTTAATTCCCCAAGTTAAATTCTTTAATATCAATAGATTATTACAAGAAAAACATAGATAAATGTTATTCTTCCTGTCTTTGCGCTACAAAAGATATTAACAACTATTTACTTCAGTCTCTGCTTTTTCCTCATTTCAACCATTAACATATCTAATTCAAACTTTTTCCGCTTAGCTTGACTTTTCGGTTAATTCCCTAATCCTATTTCCTATCAAACTTATTTTGCACAATAAGGACTTAGTATTTTGTTTTTTAATTAAAAACTAACAACTAGATTTCATTATGAATGAAACTATATACACAAAAAAACTGTTCATTATAAAAAAAACCACATACACAAATAAATTTTTGTAACTTAATTTTTGGTATCGAGTAATTAGGATAGGAGAAAATGTCATAAAAATTATCAATACATCTGTCATGAGAACAACCACAATGACAAATGAGTTCTTATTACTAATAATGATGACATGATTTTTCAATTTGGTTCATATCGCGTAATTCAGCTGAAGTTTAAGAAAGAGAGCTCAAATAATAAATACGTAATTCAATCATTAGTACCTCAAACAGATTCCATTACTTAAAATTGAATAAAAATGAAATTTTCATAATTTTAAACATGGCTAAAGAAAGTTTGATATAAGAAAATTAAAAAATAATTTTACTGTTTTAGTAAATTTCTATTGTGCACATTCATTTTAGCATGGAACTTGATTTTGTTTTATCCAAAGAAAAGCAAAAACTATAATATAAATTTTATAATAAAATAAAAAGTTATTTCATAGATTTTGTTAAAGCAAATAAATTTGGGAGAAATTATGACTTGTGGAAAATCTTTTTTGTTGGATTAGGTGAGAATAAAAACATTGAATTTTTTTATTAATTGTTTTAGGATTCATGTTAAAGTGTTTTTATTATTATTAAATAATATACGATTTATAAACTATCAAAGTGACAAAACTAATAAATTAACTTTAATATTATAAAACATACACAAGAAAAGGAGATATAAAAATATCTTAAGCCTTTAGTACTTTTTATATCTATATTTTTTGTCTAGTATCCGATAAAAAGTTCATTTAGGTCATTTATAGATGTAAATACCACAAAAGAATGGAACACCTCCATCCGTGGGAATAGAAGAGAAGAGGTAATATTGACCCGTATGCGGATAGGTCACACAAACCTTTCTCATATACACCTAATTAACAAAGATCTGCCGCCTAAGTGTAATACCTGCCAAGTTCATCTAACAATCCAGCACATCATAGAGGTTTGCCCAGTTTATCAGAATTACTTCACTAGGGAAGGCATTGGAAGAAATATGGCAGAGTGCCTTGGGAACAACCCCTCTACAGTGGATGGGCTGTTAAACTTTCTTAAAAAAGCAGGTATAGCCCGGAAAATCTAAATTAAAGAATGAGATATTATTTATTATTTTAGTTAATAATAATTTATTTATTATAATTTATTAAATATATAATAATAATATTTAAATAAAATAAAAAAAATCCATTAATTTAGGTTGTTATAGTGGTCGAAATAATCCTGATTCCTGTATTTTATTAACTGATTTATAGTGGACATATTAGGGGGTGTTTATAAGGCGTAATAACCTAGAAGTTGATTGCCCTTCAATCTACTACTACTACTACTAGATGTAAATATATGTGAATCAGGTTTTTTTTTTTTTTTTTCAATTTAATAATGAATATTACCAGAAATTAAAGGGATTTTCTATGGGTTACCCTCTTGCACCAGTGGGGGCTGACATTGTTATGGGTGACCGACTCCATACTGCTTTCAGTAAAGTAGTATAACTTATACTATTTTTATTGTAAGTGGTTATTATTATTGAATACATTCGTAGATGACATTTTTAAGGCTGTTCCAAGTGATAAAACTGATGACTTTCTTAAAGTATTTAATAAATATCATAGTGGTATTCAATCAACTATGCAAATTGAAAACAATGGGTGCTTGGTTTTTTTAAAGATATGACTGTGACTAGGAATGATGACGGAAGCCTGGTTACTGAATGTTATAGTAAACCCATCACTTTTAATCACCAAATACATTACTGGTAATCTCAGCCAAAAAGTTTAGCATACATACGGGGCTTATGAGGAAAATTTTTACTTTATCATCCGAGGGAGGAAATAGGAATATCAGAACAAAGTCCTAAAATTATTGAATAAAAATGGGAACCCACTTAAATTAATAATTGGTTTTTATGAACAATATATTACTCTGGGATACTAAAGAGAAGAAAGAACAAGGTATGGAGAGTGGGTTTTGTGTGTTACCCTATGATGAAGACCTGATTGGCAGACTAAAAATAGGTGATAAAAAGAACAGTATCATAGTCTAGCTTTGCCTCAGTTCATTGAAAAAAAAAAAAATGACAAAATACAAAATTTTAAGCTGTTGATCATTTCTAAATGAGACTTTGTAACCGATGTTATAAAATTGTATTTATTTAATATATTTTACATTGACTATATATTTTTTTGATATCTCCGTATTTTAATTGTATTTCGTTGTAGACTAGCCTTGAAGAAGAAATTATATATTTCAAAACTCCAGCTCAAAGTACCTATGTGTTTGTTGTGGTCTTCCTCTAAGCCCCTTAGAGAGATTAAATCCAATATGAACTCCAACAAAGTTTGCAGTAAGAAGCTCAAATAACAAATTTGGTTTAAAACTTGCCCACACAATAGTGCTTACAGACATACCTGTGTCCATATAATTTTGAAGGTCACACATTTAGCCTATCCTATGTTTAAACAGATGGGAATTGAAAAAATATTCAAAGCCATGTCATGGTCCCAACATGAGCAACTTGCTTTATTTGAGAGAAGTTCACTAAAATTTATGAAAGGATGTAAAAGAAAAAATTAATTGAAGCTGTAAAAAATACAAAAGTCACTACTGTTTGGGTATTTAAAAAAAACATATTTATTTCTAATATATCTTAGATGAAGACATATAGCTTTAAAAAATAATTATAAAATAGCAGAGTTTGAGTAGGCACACTTTTTCTGGGTGGGGCAGTGGCCCTATTCCAGGGTTCCTGCCAAGTTGACAAGGAGATATAGAGGAACTGGCCTCATACTGATACCCATCGTCTAAGGACCTGGTAACAGCCACCAATGTGGGCCTACAGAAGGGAGTGCTGGACATGTGATCTGGGCATAGCTCATTTGGATTCTGGAGTTCGACTTGAAATATGTAGGAGATAAGCTGTATATTGGGAAGTGATAGTATGAATGAAATATAATATTACTAAAATCTAAACAATTAAAATTCTAAATAGGAAAACTTTTGAATTTGAATATCTCTAAGCTCCATAATAAGATTTACAGGAAGGATAAAATTGAAAAATTGATATTATCTTTGATTATTTTAGTTTAAATAAAATTTTTTAATATATTCTTAACTCTATTCATAATTATGTTTTATTTTTCCCTCTATAAGCTAGATAATTAGATTTTAAAAAAAAGTAAACTAGATGATAAAAGAATTTAAGTCTCCTTCAAATTTACTTTGCTTTTATTTGGGCTTAGCGGCTTTTGGAAGTTACTGGTTCTGTCAGCAGAGTCTTATGTAGCTGCCTTATGTATGAGCTTGGATTAAGGTTAATTTAAGGATTAATACTTTAAAATAGCTATAACTCCCACAAAGATACATGTATAGGCTTGGAGTTTTCAACTTCTTAAAAATATGTTGCTTTCTAAAATTTTCATTCACATGGTTTTCATTGTATATATGTATATTAGAGATGTCCCTAACAGATTTTCAAATTTGCATTGTTTGAATAAATTTTTATTAATTTGATCTAATGGTCATAATTTTATATTTTACACTCCCAGTTAGATAAATGATATAATGCAAAATTGAATTTAATAAAAAACAAAAAACTTTACCAACATTTAATGCATTAAAAAAAAATAAATTTGAATTTTGAATTAAAAAATTCAACATTTTGGAATACTTTTTACTAAACAGCATTCAAACTCCTTAAAGTTATTGACATTGCTAAGTGTCTACCATTCAGTAGCCATCAAATTTCTGACTCTCCAAAGTATTTCAATCGAATTCCAGATATTAACTTTTAAGAAAAATTATGTACTTTTAAAATTATTAAAATAATATTTTTTAAATTAAATTTTATTTCTCAAATGATCAAACTAACACAAGTGTTAAAAATATGTAAATTGCCAATCATAAGTGTCATTTTTCCATCATTTTAGTAATCATAAATGAAGATAAATCTTAATCAATTGACACACTACCTGCAAAATTGGATGTATAATCATTAATAATAAGCATCATTAGAAAAATTCTAATAAATTGTTGGTGGAATTAATTAATAATAACAGCTATTAAAAAGTTAGGTAAGGTAGCTTGACATAGATGAGAAATTTTTTATTAATACTATAAATAGTTTCTCAAATAATACCCAGAAAAACAGGATGAGTAAACATGTAGTATTTTATTATCTTATTTATTGTTTTGCAAATTGTTATTTCATGTTATAAAAAGAACTATTGTTAATAAAAATTACATTAAAAATTATTTTGTTTAGGTAACCTATTAATTTTACCAAATTTTATTCAGTTATTAAATACTCATCTGTTTTTTAAATATAATTAAAAATGCATTGTTCAAGTGAACTATTAATTATACCAAAGATCATTTATAAAAAAATATATTTTATTATTAAAACTTTAATTATTTTGAAATCATAAATTAATTTCTTATTATGCCAATTATTTAGGAGAGAAAACATTGAGTTGAAATTTGATGTTCAACATAACAGAATAGAGACAAATAAACTATAGTAGACAAGTTTCTTTTCAATAATTATTTTTGGAGTTATTTTAGCAATTCCTTGAGAGAAAAAAAAATTCAGTTAGACAAAATACTTATCAACCATCATAACATACTCTAGAAATATAGAATTAAAAATTGCTCTACATAATAATTCCATATATATATATANCGCGCACGCATGCACACACATACATACATACATACATACATGTATGTATGTATGTATGTATGTATGTATATATATATACATAGAAAGTATACATAGAAAATGAAACACTTGTGGCTGTGATATATAGTAATCAAGAACAGATGGGATAGAGAGTGGAGTGCACACACAAAAAGAAAAAATCACAAGGAGTAAAATTGTTTGGGATCTCTCGCCCTTCATCAGTGAGGAGTGAAGAGAACCTCTCTCTGGTCACCAGAACCAATTATTTCTTGAAGACAATCCTTATTTAATAGTTTTGGGGAAAAAGCAGCTTTGCCTTCAGCTTTCTTGTAATGTACTTGTTATTACATAGATGTATAATGTGTCTGTGAACAATTTACAGGCCACATTTTTTCTTTCTGAAATTCGCCAGGGAACATATAAATTTATAATGATAGGCTAAGTTCATCATTGAACAAAATTGGTAATAAAAGTAGGGGATTAACTGAAATATTACGCATAACAAAAAAAAAATTTTTATGTACATGAAATTTTATAGAACATAAATTGCACTTTATACCTAATTTGTTCAACAGAGATCTTTGCAGCACGTAAAACGAAGTTATTTATATGTTAAATTTAAACTCCCTCCAAAATTTCCTTCTCAACGTGTTTAAACTATTAGCGAATCCGTCCTTCATGCTTAAATCCCAATTATAGTTTATATAAATATATATGTGGTGTGTGTGTGTACATATATGGACAATTTTGAACAGAACCAATTTTATTGCTTCTTCTAAGTAAGATCAGAAAAGAATTGCAATGTTTTTTATAAGTTAGGCCTATAACCCACAAATGTTTTTAGATTAAAGGGATTTTTAGGAGGAATTTGGGATCATGAATCCACTAAATTCAAAGATCCAAGAAAGTGAATTTATTATTTTCTTATAAATATAAAATTAGAACTTTCTACAACAATAACAAATAACAATAACAAACGCATATTTCCTCTTAAAAAAAAATTATTAAAAATTAAATTTCTTTCAAAAATGAAAAAAAAAAAGTATACCTTTTTAAAAAATTTTCCACAAATATTGCAAGCATGTTTATACTGAATTTCCTTTTGACTGCTTCCAGGTTCATTACTTCCTGTAAGATTTTCAAATTAATAAAATATTTTTCAAGTTGTACTATCATAAAACTACTTAATAAAAATTACACAAATGATATATTTACTTTCAAGAAAGCTGCCTTACTTTGTCAATGAAACTTAAGGGAGAAACACCAGAAAATACTGCTTTTTCCCCAAACACACTTCCTTGTCCCAGAAATTTTAGAAAGGGACTTTTCCAGACTTTTCTTTGCAGATGGAAAATTAAAACAATATTTTGTGGGCTTATGTATACCCATTGGTATATCACAGTGACAGGATTAATTGTGGCAGCTGGAGATAGGTACAATATAATAATCTCCAATACTGGGTTTAACACTTTTTTTCTGTGTCCTTGTCAATTTCTACTTTCCCTGAGATTGAAATTAAACTTACAAAACACCACAATACTAAATTGATTTTTCCAACATTAAAGAGCTACTTGGAAAAATATTTTTATGGGCTATGGGTCAATAAAAATTGAGCACAGAGATAAACTGAAGATAATTTATTATAATAAATAAATACACCTACTAATTACAGATATCAATCAAATCTAATGCCCTTAATAACTAATTAATAAATAAATAGAAAAGATAAAATACTTACAGCTAATTAACAAATACACACAAGTAAATTAAATGTGCTTATTTGTAAAGAGGCCTCAAAATAACTTGCTAAATTGTTCACACTTACAAATTACTGCCACTTAAGATTTCACTTCCACCGGCGCTGCAAGGGCTACGAACAGCCAGACACGAACTAACGCGGAATCTGACACTGACTCGAGGACTGTTGGCTCACCCCTTTTATAACTTTATAGAACGTTCTAGGCAGCCTAGATGAATCTAAAAGCGTTTTATGGGTAAATGTGATTTCCTCTTGAAAGTAGAGTAGTGTCATAAGGAAGCAGATGGCCACCTTTAATTAATCCCATATAGGTTTGGTCCTCTTATTACCTGCTTCCTCAGTCTTTAGCATTACCCTCTCCATAAGACTGGTCTGTCCCAGAACAGATTTTGACTGAAGGGAAGGATTCGAAGCGACACCCACACCTGATTTGGTCATAGTAACTTCCCACAGCTTGAAAACAAAAGTTACGAAGATAATCCTTGTGCCAGCAAAGACCTTATCTATCTATCATCTGTTTTACAATGTTCCAATCCAGACTGTCATATCCACATCCTAACTAAATAATGGCAAGTATGGTGATGGCCAGTTGGTGGATTAGCATCCACAGTTTGATGAGGATCCTCTGAGCAATGAGGTCTTTGTACATTGACTCCCGACACGATTCCTTGGTCACTGGGTAGAACTGGAGCTGTCCATTTCGTCCCTGATGTAGTGCCTTGCCGATGCATGTTTCCTGTTGATCCAATTCCTTGATGCCACCAAATATCTTCCTGAAGACTATAGCAATTCCTCTGGACGATCCCAAGTCCTTATCTACACAATGCACTAGAGAGTCCATGGATGGAAGATGTCTTTCTAACTGGTCTGGATGGCCATTTGGTGTTTTACAAGTAGGCTGGTTCATGGAATAGAAGACTCTAATCCGCTGGTCTGGGATTTCCTTCATAGTAGGCCATTGGGTTTAAATGGATTACCTTGAGTTTCCCTTTTGGTTGGTTTTTAATATTAATTAATTTGGTTGCACATGATATCATTAATCCTTACTATTATTTTATAAGAACCTTCCCAAGCACTAGAGTTTGGAATAATTCCCCTGATACCTTGGAGGATTGTGTAGCCATACTAAGTCTCCTGGTTGGAATCGCAACCTGTCCTTCAAGTGATTTGAATCTCATCAACCATATCAGTGCTGCGTGGTCCATCCTCAAAAGGAATTTACTGCTTTACAGATACTTATGGAAAAGTACTGTTGATTTTACCACAGCCAATAATTCCTTCCTTCTTAAACAATAATTGTGTTCTTGAGTTGAGAGAGCCTTACTAAAATAACCAATAACTTTTCTTCTCTATCCTGGAGCTGGCAAAGGATGCTCTCGATTGCAACATTACTGGCATCAGTGTTGAGTATAATTGCCTTCAGATTTCAGATAACTTAAAATTGTGGCTGTTACAAGTTTGTTCTTAAACTCTTCTGGGCTACTTAGCAATCGCGATGTCAGAGGAAAGTTCTCTTGTGAGCTTGATAAGAGGCAATTGATAAGTGCCAATATTGGCAAATCCTTTCTCATATCTTCTGTAAAAAGTACAGAGACCGAGGAAGCTTCTTACTTGATTTTTGTCACAAAGCACTGGCCAGTTGGTGTCTTCAACAGTTTTCATTTCTTGAGGTTAAGTTTTAAGTTGGTGGCATACAGTCGAGTGAAGACATTCTTAAGTTCTTTAGATGATCTGTGAAGGGCTTGCCGAGAATGATGATGTCATAAATGTATAGATGACAAGTTTTCCATGATAAGACCCATTTAACATTCTCCATCAGACATTCAAATGTCAATGGGGCATTACAGAGTCCAAAAGGCATCACTATTAACTGCCAGAGTCTGGTGCCTACTGAGAATGCATTCTTTTCTTTGTCTCTTAAGGCCATGCCAACTTGCCTGTATCCACTCCTGAGATCTTATGTTGAAAATAACTGGTATCCCTCTAGAGTATCTAATTTGTTGTCAATTTTTGGTAGGGTAAAGCTCCTTCCTTGTGACGTTGCTCAGAAGACGATAGTCAATGCAAAACCTGGTAGAGCCATCCTCCTTTTTTACTAACATGACGAGGGACACCCAAGGACCACTAGATGGCTCCTTCAGCCTCCATTATACCTTCAGCCTCCATCTCTATAATAATTATTAAAGATAATTATCTCAGCACCCCCTCTTTGATGAGTGGCAGCCTCCTGGGTCCTGTCTTATTGGTTTTGAGTCTCCTGTATTTATTCGATGTTAGATGACATACATTTTTCCTCGGCACCCCAGATACTATTTCAAAGACTTCTAGCCTTCATGTGATTAAATCCCTCACTAATTTTTTCTGATCCAACAGAAGCTTACAAATTTATCCAGTTCTGAAGGTAGTTCCCACAAATTTGTTGTATGATGTATCAGATGAACTACCAAAATTACTGTCATGTAGTCCACTATCACTGTTCCTTTCTTTACTGTAATTGGGAAGTCATCCATAGCTGAACGGAGATCTTCGGTGATATCTTTATTAATGTCCTGGCAATTAGTGCTCCCAGAGCAAGTGGCTCCCCATTATTGTCCTCGGGTTCCAGAAGCATACATTGTCCTTTGGGTATATTCTTATCTGTAGTTCCAAGTGCTACTACTTGACTTAGTGAAAGTCTTCCAATCAAAGCACCCGAGCAGAAAGCTCTTTTCCTTAGCAAAGGATGATTGTCTAATGATACCACTCCTCCTGGCAAGTTGAGCTTGAGTTTGTATTTGATCATTGAAGTTCATTCTTAGTATATTGTCTTCATCGATGTCAGCTACAAGTGAATGGTAAACAAGTTTCCAGCCACTGATAAGGAAGATGATAACTGTCTGCCAATAGACATTCACAGTATTCCATTTCCTTTCATAGAGTCCTGGTTGAAAAGATCTTCTAAGGTAGTTTAATATTTGGTTTAATTACCATCATGGTAGCACCAGTATCAAGAAGAATCATAAAAAGTGTCCATTTACTGTCCCTTCCACAAACAGACTGTTTGACCATCTTCCTAGTGATGCAACAGTAGCAATCATTTTGAGGGCTTAGAGTTGACTGTTGCTCCTTATCAACCCACTTTAATTTTTCTGTTGGTCTCTGTTTGCCGCAGCCTTACATTCTACTCTTAGGATGCCACAGTGTCCACAGCATACCTTCTTCTTATGTTCCTTCAGTGCCTCTAATCCTTTTTTACTATTTCTTTTATGTTGGGGTCCACTTCAGATTCAACCTCCACAACCCGAACTCAAACTGACTGCTTTACAACCTTGAATTCCATACTTGGGTCAGTGCATCGATGAGTGTCTTTGTCCAGAATAGATTGACAGCCTGCTGAGTCTCAGGCTCACATAGACCATCCAACAATATGTTAGCCTCCAGGCTTTCGTGTAGATCGTCCGAGAGTGAGGGGTAGGCTTTCCTAACCAGATGAGCGACATCTGCTTCAAATACCAGAAGTGATACGTTTGGCTTCTAGACTCTGTTTCTGAGTTTTGAGATATATAACTAATCCATATGCCGATGACCTAATTTCATCCCCAGTCGACTCAGCTGGTAGTTGCATTGCACAGACTTGGGTACTCCTTAAAGAACCCCTCCTCACATAGGTCTGGTCCTCTCATTACTTTTTTCCTCAGTCTTGATGATTAAATTACTTAATAACACGAAGAATCAAATATAAGACTGTCCTGTAGAAGCTGTGTAATCTAACTCCTTACCTCACTTTCATTAAGGTGGAAATAAATTAGAATAGATTATTAAAATGGAATTAAAAACCAAAAAATACAAAAATAAAAGCTAACATGCCCCACAATAACATTAGGCCAATTAGCAGGGGATGAAAGAGGCACACAACTGATTTAGTTCATATTTAAATATTACCTTCATTGAGTAACTTTTGTAAAAATGACAAAAAATTAAACAGAATAGTGGAAAACTTAATTTTGCATCTATTCTGTTAATTTTTTTGTACACTAATAATAACAAAGATATTGATTATTCAAATTAGTCTCCCTGTAAAATACGCCTCCCATAAAAAACAAATACGTTTAAGAATTTCTTAAACAAATCCCATCGAAGCCTATTTAGCATATAAAGTATTTAAAATTGAGAGGCCCAACCAGCATTCGATTTTACATTCATAAATATGTTTCTTAATGTGCATTTAATAAAATATAAATCTTAGATAATTATATTTTACATCTACTATGTTTTATAAATTATTTTAGAACAATAATGATAACAGAAATATAAAAAGGATATCATTTTAGTCTGTCTCTATGGGCTCTCTTTCCTCTCAACAGATTTTAGCCATTAACAAACTTAGATTTTTTTTTTTTTTTTTTGTATCTAAAAGTAATATTATACATTTCTTATAAAAAAATTAAAACCTTTGTTCTGTAGAATGTGACACTTATAAATTTAAGTGGTTATTGGTTTTGGTGTTTAGTAAGTAAGATCAGATAAAGTAGAAAATTTTTTAAAAATCTGTCAGATGTACAACCCAATAGCTAAAAAAAGGAAAAAAAAAAAAAAAACAACAACTGAAAACATATGCGTCTTTGCAGTCACTCAGGCTACAGGTGCCTTCTTTGGTTCTTTGGAAGCAAGTTTGCTCCACCCAAAATTGGAAACAGGGTGCTAGGCTAGCCTAAGGGATATATTTAAGATCAACAAGTCTGGCACTACAGGTTTGAATCCTGCAAAATTGAAAAAATAAAAGCCTACCCTGTGCCATGGGTGTTTAGAACAGGGTGGTTATCTTAAACTGCAGCTCCAACAGCCTAAAATTGCGCACAGAATTTTTTAACTACATACACAAGTCTCGGTAACTTGACAGTAATTCTCTCAAGTTAGAAATCTTCCTCACTCCTGAAACCCAACAACACTTAGTTCTGAACAACACTTAGTTGTTCCTAGTCATAGGAAATAAAAAGAATGACTAATTATGTCGAGCTATATAGATTCTATACAGAGTCATATTCAAAACAATGTTTTTTATGCACCCAAAATCTATATCTTGTTTTACGATAGTTCATTAATACTATTATAGACTTCTATTTAAAAAAAAAAAAAAATGTAACATTGAAGGCAATAAAATGCAACAATTGTAATTTTCAAAATAAATAATAAAAATAATAACTCACCAAAACCCCCATCATGAGCCACTTTTTGATGAATCATAAGACTACTTCGTAAACTAAAGGTTCTGGGACAAATGCTACAATCAAGCAGTTTTGGCTTACTTTCAATTTCAACTTCTATCTTCTTATGAATTAACTGCTTATGCATTGCAAGGATAGTTTTATTTGGGAGTACAACTGAACATAAATCACAACCAAAACAATCTTTTTTCTCATTCTTTTTTCTCTCGTCAGTTTCATTACTTGCAGATATGTTAATTATTGAGTTAGTAGGATGGGAATCTCTTCTTATATTTAGATCATTTATTTCGTCATTTAAAGTTGAGAAGTCTCCTTTTGTTAAAAGATCTTTGCATGACTCAAATTCCTTTTCAGGAGTACTTCTGTAATATTTATCCGTTTCTGATGACACACTAGATGTTGAAGGCCAAGAATTCACTGACTCAATATTATAATAATTATCATTACCATTTACTTCACTTTTGCTTTTGTTGTCTGTACATTCAGTATCAAACACTTGGCTATATTTTCTTTTCTGGACTTTTTCAAATACACGAGTCTGAACAGTAGACGTTGTTATATTTGTATTCGTAATATAGTTTTGGGTACTAATAGTGACATTTTTAAACGATGACCCAATACAATCTGAGGGTACAGTAAAAATTTGCCCATTTTCTCCTTTAAAACAAACAAGAGTGGTTTCTGGAATGTTTCCAGACTTTGGTTTTTCAGGCACAGAATTGTTTAAAAAATTAAGAGAATCATGACTCAGTTGTGTAGAACTACCTGGTTCAACTTCGAGTACCATATTTTTAAGTGAGTTTGATTTACTGGAATAATCATTATCAGAATCAACAATTTGGAGATTATCACCTTTTACTTGCTGAATGCTTTTGCTAAGTGAATGACTAAATAAATGTATTGTGAGTTTATCTAATCCAACAACTGTATGGTCACAAACAGGACAACATAACTTTCTAGTCGTTACATTAACCAGTGCTGAACACAAAGAATCTGAAGTACTGAAACCTGGACGGCAGCATAATGGACATGTTATCATTGGCAGAGTCATATCTGAAAAATAAAAATAGAAGCTTTAGTTAAAAAAAAAAAAAAATCTGGCATGAGCAAAACTTTCCCTTATCACAAAAAACCAAAACCAATTTTTTAAAAAATTATTTGTTTTCGGATATACCCTGGAGAAGTTTTTCACTTCTTGGATTGAAATAAAGACCAACACCTCTCTAGAATTTATTTTTCTTAGAACAAACTTTGAGTGCTTTCAGAACTCAGTTCCATCTACAAAACATAATCTAGTATTATGAGTAAAATTAAACTAAAATATTCATTAAGTCTAAAAAAACGTTTTTTCATTAATAATATTTTAAAAAAAGAAAAAGATAAATAAACTGGTAAAAGACTATAATACAAAGAAATTTCACACTAAAGAAAGAAAAAAAAAAGAGAGCTATTTTTCGGAGGCAAGACCACTGTTGAAATGAGAAGCTTTAAATGGAAGAGCCAGGAGGGAGGGTGGATTGATAAGATAACTGAAAGTAGCATGTGATTTAATAAAAATTGTCTCAATATACTAACAGACATACAAACAGTCAAAAGCCAGTCTGTTATCCTACCTTATATCTATGTATCTTGATAATGGAAAGATTTTTTAAAAAATTCATAGCCAAATTGAAACATTGGGAGTGGATGTTTACCTGTACACTAAATTTCAATTTATAGAGGCCCATAATTTATTTTTTTTGTAATGAAATAAACATATAGCAAGTGACAACAGCAATTCAATAAATAAGTTTTTACTTAACTAACTTTTTAATTCAAAGATTATTTCCAAGTCAAGAAAACTAATATGATATTGCAGCTATAAGATATATATCTATGACACCACAAAAGACTTCCAAGTCTACAAGGCATCTAGGGATGTTATATTTTATTAGAAAGCTTGAGGATTAAAAATAGAGCTCAAAATTATTTAGAAAAATCCTCTATCTTTAGAATAGATGATATTATTACCACAGCCAAGACTTAATTAAATAATTGTGTATCCAATTCAATATTTAATTAATTCAATATTTAATATTTGTTCTGGGATAAATACATCTTGCAATCATTGTCATGAAATGAAAAATCCTGAGGGAGGGAAATTATAATTGCTCATAAAAGTGAATGCTCCTCTATATTTAAGACTTCCCCCAATATGACTCTACTGACTTAGATTAAGAGCTATGAGTAAGACAAGATAGCATTCTTTATCTTCAGTAGCTTATTTTCTTCCTGATTCTTCTCCCAATAGCTACTTATTTGGAGAGTCAATAATTTATATGCTATACATGTGAAGACTTCAACTTAAAAGGAATAATTGAATTTGAGCAAAATGGATCCAGGGGAAACTGCTTCGACATTCCTTACCAAAAAAATCAGCTCTGTATAAGTATATTCCTTTACTAGAAAATTGTTGGCCAACAATGTAGATGAGTGAAACTGAGATTATACAGTACTTTATCTGCTCCATATCACCTAGTAATCTTCCTCATTTAGTGAGCTTTAATAAGATGACATACCTCTCAGCAATAAATATGTTAAGACTTACTACTTAGCAATAAACTTATGGCTAAAATTAATGAGCTTAAGAAGCTCAGTAAACATAATTTTTAGAAACATATTATGCCATCAAACTTACTAAAGAGCTGCATATGACATTTAAAATGATTGTTTATAATTGGATTTATTGGTTGCCAATTGGCGAAACAATTTTTACCTTACAATTGCTTTACTCAATTAATTTATTACATGGAGTATTTCGAGGATAGAATATATATATATATATATATAGGAGTCAAGGTGTAAGATGTCCGCCAAGATCACCACTTATATTANATATATTTCAGAAATCTAAATATTAAAAAAAATTATTGAGATATATAATTTTTGTATTATAGTATTAATAAATCACTATTTCATTGGATTCCAAAAGACATAATACATAAATTTAAATATATCACATTAAACAATACATTTAATATCACTTAATAACATACCTTATCACACTATGCAACACAAATATCACTCACTTATAATACACACAATGTAATATATGTAATATATTGTAAATAGTTGAGGCTATATGACATATTAAAAGTTCAATTTAGAAAAAAAATCTTTTAGCATAAAGATCTTTATCAATTAGCTTCACTTAGCAGAATTCCCATACATATAAATACATTAAACAAACAAATTAAAATCAATTAATTGATAATTTCAATAATTTTTTGTTTCATTTATTCACATTACTCTATATTGAGAAGTATATAAATAAAAATAATCTTAGATAATAAAATCAATATTATTTTAAAAGAAAACACTTGACAGAGGTTTTTGTAGTAGGAGACATTAATTAAAAACAAAATTTTAACACCAAATTTTTTCCTCTAGTTTTGATTTTTTAAAAACTTTTTTTTTAAATGTATCCTTGAAGTAAGAAAGGGTATTCAAATTTATTTAGCCAAAAAATGTCATACAAAACCTTAGTAATCTAATTACTGTTGAAAAGAAAAAACTCAACTAGATTCTTTCACTGTCCATTATTTAGTTAATACTAAATAAATAAATGTAAAGCCTGAATTAACAAGTAATAACAAGTAGAAGTATATTAAGTAAGTAAGCAGTTAGTGAGACAATAATTTAACACTATTGTTGAATAATGTTAATAAATTACTTAAAAATATATTAATAATTACTAACTGATAAAAAACAATTATTAAACCCTTGGAAAAAACTATTTAATGGGATAAACAACAAAAGTAATATTTACCACAGTATGACATAACCTAAAAGATAATTTAGCATAAATGTAATAAACTAATTTGGAATTTAATAAAGCAATTTTTTACCATAATATTTGTAAATGAATTAAAAAAATAATTGGCTACTCAAATTAGGAAGTAAAACCTTCTTATCATAGTATTACATATATTTGATTACAAATACACATGAGCGATCAGTGCTGCCAAAAGCACTTTTGGGCATAAAAACAGATCTAATAACAAACTCACAAATTTTAACTTCTTACTAGCAAAATAATGTTTCGTAATGATAATGATCTCTCCCATGAAATTATATTGAAAATAGTAGATAAATATTTCACTTGCAGTTTCAGACTTAATCCATCTTAGGCTTTGATTATGAAATTAGTAATCACCCTTATAAGTATAATATTTTTTCTTAGAAAATATTATATCTCAATAGATTTATTCTATAACCTATTTTTAAATGACGTATGGATATTTATAGTTTGAAATTTTATAGGCGTCAAAACTTCTATTATGCCTCTTTGTCTTTTATCATTGAGTTTGATTGAACGTTATCTTGCTGATTGGTTACATTGAGTGAATTTTACTTCAGTACAATGTTTACGTCTCTGACTAATGAATGGATTTCTGGTCCAGTTTTCTAATGACTAATATTAATGCTCCTTCTAAAAATGAAGTTTTAAGGTATGGTTTTTGCTATTGAAGTTAAGAGGGTTTTTATAGCTTATTTCTTCGAGTTTTTTTTTATGTATCTTTTAAATATGAATTACTTTGCTTTAATTTTATTATTATTACTTATAGTCATTTTAAATGTTAATTAATTTTTCAATAAAAAAATATTTTTAAATAAATTTTGTGTGATCATACAACACACCCAATAAGAACAGGGGGTAAATGTGCTTAGTGAACAAAAATAAAAAATTCAAATAAATTATTCAAAGTATTTTAAATTTTGGGGAGGCTACTCACTTTTTATCAAAGAGAAGTGAAGAGAGAATCCTCCTAATATTGGTCTTGCTCTTCATCAGAGAATCTCATCTCTCTTCTCTGATGAATGGTGTTTAGTCCACCCTAAAATTTAAAATACTTAAAAAATTTATATCTTTTGTGCGTTAACTAGGCTCATTATTTCTCCTGTTATATATATAT
>KZ807111.1:732466-745108 GCA_000696205.2 Oncopeltus fasciatus
TTTTTTTTTTTTTTTAGTTTTATTAAACATAGATGTAGGTGGATAAAAACCTTCATTCTCTCAGTATTTTTATATTTTGTAGAATGTTTTTTTCCTTAGGGTCTCAGCCTCAGCTTTAATTTAATTATAAGTGAAAAATCCAGGAGAGTCTTTAGAAGGCTGCAGGTACTTTATCTCTAGCTGGCCATGAATTCCTTAATTCAATGGCTGATAAGTCGTCATAGTATATATATATATATAATATTCATGAAGGGAGAGAAAGCCATGTATTCTATATGAGCTAACTCATACTAAATTGCTTACTTAACAAGTAGTTTTTAGATGGGATATATATATTACTTGTTTTATTTTATTTTATGATTTATTATTTCCTATTGATTAGTTACTCGTCTCTATCTCCCCGCCCCCCTCACTCTACACAAACACTCACTTACATAGGTACAAAAATACTTGCATTTTGTTGAACAATTTGTTTATAATATTCTCTGTGTAGCTTCTTATAAAAATAAATAACAATATGCAACAGTCTTCCTTTGTTTGTTCCAGACTTCTACTGATGATATAATTTTGTTGTGATTTATATTACTTAAGCATGTTTCAAACCTTAATTTTCCTTTCAATGGATAATTTCACATTAATATATGTTAATTAATTTTTGTTTTCATATCTTATAAAATTAACTTTTAAATCTCTCAAAATAATAATTTAAAATTTAGTTTTGACCAATGATAAGTGTGTTTCAATGAATTGAATATTTGAGGTCTTCTATGTTTTATATTTATTGTTGAGATCTATTTTACTTTTTTCTAAAAGAATAAATTACGTAATTATTACGCAGTCTTATCGATGCTTAAAAGGGGGAAAAATGTAATGTTTATAATTATAGGAAGTGGGAGTATTGATGAATTCTTCCAGTCGTATGTACTTTCTTGTTTGTGTTTTTGGCAACACTGCTGGCATTGTGCATCTTTAATGGCTGCTTTGAGGAACAACTGTTCATGTTTGATTCTTAGTCGAGTGACTAGTTCTTTTCTTGAATTAATTCTCCTACAAATGTGGAATAACTAAAATTATCACTTCATTACAGATTCTTATCGTGCTTTTCATTTTGCCTTGCAATAGGGTAAATTGTACTTGATAATTCATATCTCGCTTTATTTATTAGTGATTGACGTTTTCTAGTGTTGTAACTTTTCTGAGACCTGTTTTTGTTTATATTACATTCTAACCATTGTTATGAGATAAATTTTTCATTTGAGTATTCGTTTGTTACCAACTTCTCTGTGATCATGTTGTTTGTAAATATAGACCCCATCTATTAGCTGGTATTCAGACATTTTTAGCTTTTGTATATACGACTTATTGGTTGTCATATTTTTATATTGTCAAATGGTGGGCTTTTATAGTTTTTTTTTAATTATTGTGTTCAAAATCTTTATTCAGTCTCTTGTGTTAATTTTAAATAATAATTTTAATCAAAAATCTAAATGTCTTTATTGGTACTTAAGATTTTTTAAGTATTTCTTTTTTTTTATTTATTTCGATTACATTTAAATTTAAAAAAAAATATAAAGTACTTATTTTTTTGATAGCTAGTTATATATAATTCTTTGTGATACCATTTTTACAGTAAAAATAGTCCAGTATGATGCTTAATCTTATCTTTCTTGTTACATAGAAGAGTGTATAATACTATATTTTGTATGTACAAATTTAGGAATATTTATTGTTATATTTTTCAAATAATTTTAGCTTTGTTTACAATGAACATAAAGTAACAAAACTCATTTAATAGTTACAAGTTCTAAAAGTGTCTTGTTTCTTTTGGGTTTCCTATTAACTCTGCCATAACTAACTAGTTCTGAGGATAATTGAAGTTTCCTATTTTGTTACTAAAGCTTCCCACATTAATGTAGTCCTTACATAAAGAATGATTTATTTTTCATTAACAATTGTATGTATTTTTTTTTTTTTTTTTAGACAATGGTTTTTAGAAACAAAATTTTGTAGTATTTACAGTTTCAAGTGTTATGGGCAAGAAATGGTGACCTTTCCAAATCTCTTCGTTTATGACACATGTGGTCTATCTTTTAGATATTGCTAAAAATCATAATTAATTCTGAACATAGTTGATGATATTTTTTTTTAAGGCTGTTTTTTTTTCTTTGTTTAATTTAGTGTAAATATTGGTATACTTTGAAAATATGATTGTAATTTGCTTTTAGGTTAAAGAGATTGGATTGTGGCATGCCTTTCTGTCGGGAGTCTGAGGTCTATGGCAGAACAGGGTAGACAAGGGGGTCCACATAACCTCAATCACCCAGCCCCAGAAAGCACGTCCAGGTAAAATTGAAAATTCAGTTTTTAAAAAATGTGTCAACACCTAAACCAATTAAGAAGTTTCTGGTTAAGATGGGGACTGGGTGGCCAACTTTCCCAATTTGATTTTTTAAAACTTCAAATATTGGTTAAAAAATACTCAATTATTGTTTGCAATTTAAAGGGGTAAACAAGTAAATATATTAGCCAAGTAAAATAATAATTATTTCTTATATAATCCTTTTGTCTGGATGCTAATCAAATCCATTTTGAACCCTCTAACCCAGTCCCATGAAACAAGGTTTAAGAAATATTAAAAATAAATTCTTAAGACAAACCTTTTTTTTTTTCTTCAAAATTATTATTAACTCTGATACTATTTATTTTAGTTATTGTTATGGTCAGCCATTTTCCTCTTAATTCTTAACTCAGAAAAGTTTGTTCTTTTTTTCAAATCATTGATTATGCCTTGGATGTGGGTAGAGAAAGAGAGAAAACTTCAAAGCCATTTTATTATATTTAAGCAGCCTTAAGGTTTTAAGCTGTTTATCTCTTAAGGTCATACATTATTTAAGCAACTAAGGATTCATATACACAACCAAACTTGCACCCATAGAATAATTATACAAGTGCTTCTACTCATCAGCTCACTCTCTCTCTTTCTCTCTCTTTCTATGTGTGTGTGTGTATATATATATAAATGTTTGTTTATTTATGCATTAATGAGAACAAAAAAGGTGTGATGGAAAACACCAAGGAAATAAATGTTCCATAACTATGGTAATGACTTTATGGTTTTTCAGTGTGGCGAGTATTGAAAATAAAGATGATTTAATTGGTTCAAATCAGTTTAATGATAATAAGATAAGATTTGTAATTATCTCTCCAGTTATTATNAATATTCATGAAGGGAGAGAAAGCCATGTATTCTATATGAGCTAACTCATACTAAATTGCTTACTTAACAAGTAGTTTTTAGATGGGGAAACTAAGGAATATAGTAAGGGGGGTAAAGTAGTAAGGAAATTAATGGAAGAAAGGCAGTACTTTTCAAGGTGAAGAGGTTTGCTTTTGGAAAATGATCTGTGGCATCATGACCTGTACACCTGTGTATGTGTGCTGGGGAAATAATTAAAATGCAAAGTATTGTTATAATAACTTGTGTTTAAGATTTTTTAAATGATGATCTATGTGGACGGGTTATAACATCTGTTTATCAGGTTTGTTTCGAGCTATATGTGAAGATAAAAGGCTTTTTTTCAGGGTTGGGTACTCTGCTGAAAAATTAATTTGTCCATAGTAATCATGTGTCAATTAGCAGTTAAGCATTTAGAGAGCTGTGGTGAATTTAGCATTAATGTTCAGTTTGTTTTTAATGTATGTTTGTTGATTTAAAAAAAAAAAAAAGTTATTTTATCTGACCATGTATGTACGTGATAGAATTATGAGTGATGCACGGAATTTCGTAGTTTATGTTTGATCTATCAATAAGGTAATGAGTTTTAATTTCGTAATTTAAGCTTGTTTTGTTGGAAAAACCTAGCGTTTGGTAAAAGTATCGTTCAGGCTTATTTTTATAGGTTGGGAATATAGGGAGGGGCCAGAACATGAGAATATCACTGGCAAAGGAGGTAGGGGAATGATTCAATTTATTAATGAATCAGTGTTCTATATTTTGATGAAGGCCTTTGTTAAGATGTCTGTTATAAGTTTGAAATTATTCATGATAAGTAGTGTCAGAGTGTTTTAGTGTTCAGTAGATAGGGTTTTTGCCAACATCTATTATTATTATTCTTTTTTTTTTTTTTTAAGGGAAAACTTTTAAATAAATGAAGAGTACAGAGATAAAATCAGATAAAGTAAATGTTCAATGCTTAAGCCTATTTTATCACACTTGCCTTTTATTCTTTAGTGAATAAACATTCTTAGTTTATTTTAAAACTATAAAATGAAGTACTGTAATCAAACTGAAGAATCAAACATAAACCCTCATCAAACGAACTGTACATTTTAAGACATGCGGACCTAAAAGTAAAATTAAAAAAATTCTTTCTACTGTATTCTGTGCCTAATTTGCATAGTATTAAGGAATGATATTAGACGATAAATTAAATTTCACAATTAGATATAAATGTATTTTTAGGGATTTCAGAACTTGTATTTAAAAAATAAATTATCATTCAATTCTTCTTGGGTCATTATTATTATTCTCCCCTTACCTTTAGTATTAGGTGGTATAAGGGTATTTTTAGTCTAAAGTAAGCATGAGAAATTGTGTGTGAGAATCATATTGCTTTCATAAATTATGATCTTTACAGTCTAATAAAATGGTTTGTTTTACTTGCATGCAAGTTAATAAAAAATGGAGAAGGAACAGAAAGTATATTTTTGGCCTGGTAAAGACCTGAATTAAAAAAAAAAAAAAAAAGAAGTCCATTCGAAGGAGGAGTGTAAACAAACCAGATTTCCCATTTTTCATTAATTTATACATACATAAAAATGGAGAGCTTTTGACCGTGGAGATTATTACTATTAATCATCTTTAATTAACAATTTAGATTTTAAAAGCTAAAAGTATGAGTGAAAGCTTCATGTCATTGAAGCTGGTCTGGAAGTATGATAACTAAGATTAAGGATCTATGAGGAGTCAGTTTTCTTTCTGGTTGAAAAATGACTTATTTTGCATCAATATTATATTATTAATGTAGGATAATAATCGAGGTCCTTTTAGGATCTGGCCTGAAGTATGTATTTAAATACTATTTGGAGATTACATGCAGCAAATTTTGTGCACCTTGTAAATGTACTTAAATGGGACAATAATAATAAATATAACGAGAAAACATACATTTACAATTTAGAATTTAGAAAAATTTAAAAATAATCATATTAATAAAATATGTAAAAACTATAGTAACCATAATACTCAACTAAAAAAAAAGTATTAAAAAAATATTTTTTCAGTATTAGGAGAGTTAGCTATTGGCTGAAATATCAGTCATGAAGAGGAGAGGGGGTGGGAATCTTATTAAGAGAAAACTTAATAGATTCAAGATATAGTTTTAATTTTCTGATATCTATATTTTATTTTATTTTTTTGAAAAATGCTCAGTAAAATATAAGCAGAAGATATTTAAGGATGCCCTGGAGGATTTAGCTCCTCCTCTTATCTCATTGTTCTTGACTTGATCCAGGCTAAGTGACAACTTTGTTCATTGTCTTTTTTTTTTTACTTTAAAAATATCAGCCTTTTTTTCTAATTAATATCCATCTCTAATGAAACCTGAAATATCTTTTTAAGTTTATGCTGTTCCTATAGAACAACTGCTTTCACCTTGAGATAAATAATCTGCTCTTTACCATTTAGTTGATAATGGCTACTGCAACACTAAGGGTAGCTAAGTGAGTTGGGAAGATTATCGCTAACACTCTCATTTTGAGCTTATAACTACTTGAAAAAACTAGATGGCTAAATTACACATGAATATCTGTGGAGATTTTTTTTTTTTTTTAGTTTTATTAAACATAGATGTAGGTGGATAAAAACCTTCATTCTCTCAGTATTTTTATATTTTGTAGAATGTTTTTTTCCTTAGGGTCTCAGCCTCAGCTTTAATTTAATTATAAGTGAAAAATCCAGGAGAGTCTTTAGAAGGCTGCAGGTACTTTATCTCTAGCTGGCCATGAATTCCTTAATTCAATGGCTGATAAGTCGTCATAGTTTGTTAAAATCTGCAAAAAAATTTGAGCATAAATTAAAAAATAAGAACTTAATAAAGAAATCTTGTTATTTGTTAACCATTTCAAAAAATAAACTCTCTTATTTTGTTATTCCTGAATAAAAAAGAAAGTGGTCTTATTTTAAATTATTTATTAGATTATGCATAGACTTTATATTTAATTTATTACTTTGTATGTGTGTGTAATCATTTACTACTTCTATTGAATATATTACTAATATAAGAACTATATTTAATATATTCAATTAAAAGACATATTAAATGAAGTATTTAATCTAGCTTTCCAAGTTTGAATGAAGCATACGGAATATGCTTATAGAATATATATACAGAATATTCAAATCTGCTCATGCGCAATAAATAATGGACTTGATAAAAATGTGTTCAGAATATATATCATTATTACAAGCCTTTGTCACTAAAGATTTATTTCAATAAATGATAGGCCTTTACTATATATAACTTTATTGTCTGCTTATTGATACTTCATCTAGGTGAAATTTAAGAGTCTTTTCTATGTTATCCTTTGTATACTTAATGTTACTTATATGTTGGTGAACATTTTTTTTTTTTTTTGGCTATAGATTATTTGTGAGTGTGAGGTTTTCTGTCTCTGTTACTTATTTCTATATCTGTTGCTTATGCTTAAATTCAACTTTCTTTGCTAAATATTTTTATATATTATTATAAATATAATTTGGATGTCATATTGGAATATTGCATTATTTACATGATAAAAAAATAAGTGAATTATTTATGTATATNATATATGTATATGTATATATGTATTACTAAAGAAAAATAATTATTCGCAACCATAATGGACAGCTGTATAAATTTACAGGAGAGTTAACAAAAAGAATCAAAGAATCAATCTTACAAAGATAAAACACCAAAAATATACATTTTCAAAGAACTAGTCGTTCTTTGTCTGAAAGAAGTAGAAAGTTACAGAGCCCAGTGGTAAAAAAATAAAAGCTATTACAAGGTAGTTGACTTAACTATAAAAGTCTATGATTCTACTGCTCCATTTTTGAAATGAGCAATATGTTATTGTTACCCCAATATTATTAGACAATGTATCCAATCATCATGAACATGCAAATCTAAAAATTGTGTATACTTGGATAAATATTATTTCTGTCTCACCTTTTATTTAGTAAGCACTCTCTTCCTGAATAACTCCTTTCCAACTTCTACAGTATATTTTTACCTTGCATGAAAGGTTGTTATTTTCTCCGAAGTTGTACCAAATGAGCTTTATTCTTTTTGTTTATCCTCCTGTTCATTTAGATTCCTTGCCTTTTGTGTGCTCATCCACACAAACACATTAAGCACATGTACTCAATAAAAATAAAGAGAATAATCGTCAATCTTTTTCATAGTTCATGGTTTAAAAAAATAGTTTGAAACGTATTGCTTAACTAGTATTAGTATTCCAAGGGTATAGATCTCTTCACAATGTTCAGTGAGAGACAAGGTTGTATAGCGTGCTCTTCGAGATCCTCTCAACATTGACTGACAGTTAATGGGGGCTGGTTTGTTTAGCAGTTTAAGTAGCCTTTATCTGTTTGTGACCACTCTCATAGAGCATAGACCATCTATTAAATCACCCTCTATATCTCATAGAATTGACACAGTGATGTGACAGTGTATATAGAATATATACTTATTTATTATTTACTAAATATTTCATCCAATTTTACTCTGTTTATAAACATATGCATGCATGCTTGCAGTCAATTACACTTGTACACCCTCATCTGTATCTATTACACTCTAGTAGCCACAATTGTTTGTATGTTTTAAATATTAAAAGCTGATGTTGTTTATGAGGAAAAAAAGTTTTCAAAATGGACGAAAAGGGTAAAATAGGTTTAGTAGGGTGCATGTGTACCTGTATGATATAGCATGTATATAATATTTATTTGTTTGTTATGAGCTTACAAAGGCTATAATAACTATCTTTATGTTGTACCACAGTAGTTTGTATATCTAATAATGGTTTTTTAGATTTGTTTGTTTTATTTATATCTAATTCACAAACTTAAAAAGATGAAAAAAAAAAAAAGATTGACCTTCATAGCAATGACATACATTTAAAAAAAAGAAGCTGATTAATGATTAAGAAACTAAACCAATTTCCCATGTTTCATTAAAGATGAACATCATAAGACTAAAGGACAAATTTTATTTTACAGAACAAAATCCACCCCACAAAAATTAAAATATGAAAATAAAGTTTTGATTGAATTATTTAAAATCGTTGACTATTCATATTAGTTATTTGTTTAAATTTAATGTTATCTTGATATAATAATTTTAATATTCACTGTAATAATTCTTTTATTCTAAAATAATACAAATAAATTGTATAAAGGAAGTACAAATAGAATTAATAAGTATTAATTTAGTTGTGGTGTATTATCCCTTGCATTAATTGTTTAAATACAATTAATATTTTTTCTTTCCAGAGTGAAAACTAGAGATATCATATTTTTGAAAAAAAACAAAAAAAAAAAAACAACCGATCCTATATTCTAGAAGCTAAATAAAAATATGATCCATTAAAAATTATATACATCTATATTGTCTGTATACACTAGAGCATCCATAACGTCAAATATTCTGTTAGATGAGTTTATTAGGGAATTAGTCAAGGTGAGGGGAGGGGCGGTTAGAGAGAGACTAAAATTTAAAATCAAAGTATCTTTGTATTACAAAAAAAAAAAAAGTATATAATAAAATAGGTGTAAAATGTAATTTTATAACATTATGTTTTAAAAAGTTTATATTTAAAGAAAGCGCATGCTAAGAAAGATAAGAATGTAACTTTAAGTATTGAGCGAGATCTCTTATTTTTGAAATATAGAGAAAAATTTCAGTCTTCATGCTTTTAATATCAAGATTTAAATGTATTATTTTTTTTGTTGTTGTTGGAATTAGATGAGGGGAGAGGGTTTAAAGTGATACCAAAATTTATAACCATAATATCTTCATTCTTATTTTGTGTAAAGAAAAACTTTTGATAGATGATAAAAGGTGTCAAATTTAATTTTCTAATGTTTTTATGAAAAACACTGATTAAGGTAGAAATTTACTTATGTATCTACGACAGGTAAGGATTCCCCACTCTACCTTATGGGTCAGTCAAGAGCAAACTTTAGCTATCATACCTTTTTCAATTATTGTTATTTCCTCATTTGCTCTTATTTACATATATAATTAATGAAACATGGGAAATCTCCTTAGAACACGTAGCTCCTGTGTGTCAGACTTTTGTTTTTTAATTATTATTGAAGCTTAATTATTCATGTATCATTTAAATATTACAAGAAAGAATTAGTTTGCTAATGATCTAAATAAAATAAAGAGGTTTTATCTCCAACCACAATTATGATTAAAAAGTTGTTTGCTACTGTGACTACTATATTTAATCTAATACACTTAATTTATATTAATAAGTTACATGGATATTTAATTTGTACAATTTTATGTGATTTATATAAAAATGTTACAAATTTACGTACTTTTTTTAGGAGATTGTTATACGTTAATGTGGCAAGCAAACTTGAATTATTAGAGGGGGAGAGCAGTAAAAGTAAACTTAGGTATGTGTGGGTGTGAATATGTATTAACCCAAATTCAAATTTGGCTGACATATAATATAGACCCTTGTAGGAAGAGCTGGTTAGATTTTGTGGCAGATGATCCACTTTTTATTTTCCAGAATTATTTTAAATAAATCTTAATCTGGATTTTGAAGTGGAGGCATTCCAGCAATTGTTTTTTTTTTTCTATTGATCTCAAAAGTAGCTCAATTAAGGTGAAGGTCCCCTAAAGCAAACATAATTATTAATACAATATAATTTTACTGACTCAGCTTTTCTTAAGCTTATTAATGGTGCCAGAAGTATTAAAAATATTTTAAGTTAAATTGTAGAGGTTTTCATCGAGGAGATTATTAGTAGAGAATTTGTTTGTTTTGGTCAAGGTTCTATTCAACCTTATCCTTGAACGAACCTCAACAAATTCTCTATTAAAATATTTAAAGATTTATTTAGACTTTCTGTAAAATTTATATAAGTAAGTGAAGGTTTTTTTTAAATATTATCTTAAACTTTAATTAGAAGGTTTTAACTTCTATAGACTTTTATTTACTGATTCGAATTTGTAATAAAATTTCTGTGTTTTATTATTATGAATTAAACAATTATTAGTACATGTTTGATGTATGTAGATTGTGAGTTATATTTAAAAATAGTAAAATAATTAATTCATATGTATTGTAATATAAATGTGATACACACTACGAATATATAAAATAATCTATTTTTAACTTAATAAAAAAAAGTTAATTTAATTATTTAAGTGTGCGTGAGTGAATTTATTTGTACAAAAATAAATTTAATATTTTTTTTGCTTGAAATTAATTGCATTTAAAAAAAAAATTTCTTATTTTATTTTTTGTTTTCCAATATAATAGTTTATCATTTGGATGGATTACAAAGTTGATTAGGTAATTTTTTTGTTTTGTAATATTTTGACCTTATGTAGGGTTTGGAAGATTGTGATCTTGTTGGATTAAACTTCTCAGAGGAACTTAGTGAGATGGTACTTCTGCTTTTTGGATATATTTGTTATTTATGTATGTATTTCATTAATAATCTCTGCTGTTACCACTGTAAATACAACATAAATCAATTTGCACTGTTAACTGTGGTTTGACTTGTGTACTTTACACTATTAGATAAATTTTCAGTACTGTTTTTTTTTTTTTTTTTTTTTCCAGTGTTTTATTACACATAAATTGATGCTTATATTTTAACTTTATTTAATTTATACTATTTTTATCTAATATGTTTTCTTTATAATAAGATGGTTAAGTTCACAAAATTAAACTTTAGATTAAAATTTTTTCCCTCTTAATTTAAAGTGATGAACTAAATATTTAAATTTTACATGAGATCAATAGCTAACCAGTAGGCTTTTATAGCTTAGGGAAAATAAAAGTACTCAGGAGGATGATGCAACCTTATCTGTCTTGTAAACCATTAGTCAATTGAAATCTAGTGTACTAACCTTAGCAGATTTATGTCACAAAAGTGATATAAAATTAAAATATTAACGTACGAAGTAAGTTTCACAATGAAATTTCTTTCACATTTCCCCATTGCATTTTATTAATTTGTATTCAATATAGCCATCCAGGCATAAATCAGGCAATATAAATTTAGAGGATTACTTGTTCTGTCCTTCACATCACAATTTTCCCACATTATCAATATGCTATTGAGCTGTAATAAAAGGGACTTTGAACAAGAGTACCTCTGGTGTTTACCAAGCAGGCTGTCTCTTTGAATCAGGTTGAAGAGCTAACTAAATTTAAATTTATTTTTTAGCTAAAGTATAATTGATAATAATAATGTGATTTTATTTATGAGCAGAAACTTTCTGTTTCTCTTTCTCAGTGACATTTTTTTTTTTTTCCCAATTATTTCATTTGTTTTAGCTTTCAGTTATGAATATTTAGAATATCCTCAAATTTAAGTCTTAAAAGCACAAAATTAATTTTAATTGGTTTTTATTTCAAAGCTGCATGTTGGGAATATAAGGTGCCAAAGGATTTGTTATTGGGTTTTTGGGTTAGAAGCATGGTAATATATTATTTATAGAGCATTATTGCCTCTATTTGAAGTAACTATTCATTTCATCTGATTTCATATCTACTACTTTAAAATATCTTAGTTGAGTAATTATAGAATGATTGATTTGGTTTATCTCATACTCTGGAGTATAATATATTTTCTATAATTGGTCAGATAAAACTTTATTTTGATCATCTCTAATGATGATCGATGCTGTAGATTATACAGCATCTTTTTAATATACAATATTTAATATTACATATCTGCGTGAGAAAGGTAATTAAACTGATTTTTTTCTTTTCATTTTCTTTTTTACTGATTTTATACTAATCATCTTAAATTTTAAATTAAAACAAAAGTAATTTGTGGTATTCCAGAAAGGGTTAATATATATTATAGTATCTGATGGTACTTTTGGGACCAACTTGCCACAGGTCTTCCTCATCACCTAATAGTAATGATGGTGTGTATGGCCATTTTATCTATCCCCGTTTAGCCTGCAAACTGATGGTTGGAACTGAGAACATCAGGTGCCTGTTGTACATTTCCATTAGTTTGTGTGGCCCTGAAGATGAATCAGTCCTGAAGGCCTTCTCTGAATCATCTGGGCTATCTAAAAGTCTTTTCTTTTGAAAGGCCAGCATTCCCATACACTTGCTGATCAATGTAGACAGTTTCCTTAAGTGATTCCTCAAGTCCAACACAAAATTATAGTGTATAATGTTGCTCAATTTATTTATTTATTCAGAGCTTTGATTAAGTTTCTTCAAGGTTAGTCCTAGAAAGACAATGCTATCTTTCTAAATTATACTTAGCCTGACAACTGCCCAACTCGAAGTTACAAAACTTCAGTTCTCTATCATCCTCAAACACATAAAAAAATGAACATCAATATCTTTATTTTCTTTAGTGCTGTGAATATATATATATATATA
>KZ807111.1:773561-804326 GCA_000696205.2 Oncopeltus fasciatus
TTTTTATAACCTTGTTATTGTGTCATCTATATCGTGTAAGCCGTCATCAGAAAAGTCTTCAAGGAGAACAAGTCTGAAAAGGGAAACACCAGGAGGTAGGCTATTTTTTAGTAAAATTTTTACTATTATTTTTTTAATTTTAATAGTATATTTTCCAAATTGATTGTGTGTATATATATATATAATTTGAATTAAACTCTTAAATATATTAAACTATTTTTACAACTTTTTCCTAAAATTAGGTTGAATGAGGATTTACATGAAACTTGACATTTGAACTAGATAATGCAGTAGATTAATTTTATTAGTTTACATTGAATACACATTTGTCTTATAATTTTTTATGGTTTCAAATATTTTCTTATATTGTGTATTTTTAAGGCATCTTTTTATTTTTAGTCTTATGTTATTATTTCATATTGAAATTAAATATTAATATTAGACTTCTTACTTATTTACTTGAAGGGATTTTAAAGAATGAAAAGGTAAAAAGTTCCAACAGATTAATTCTTTAACTTGTTGTATTCATTAGGATTTTTTATAATTATTAGATCAGGTTTTACTTTAGTCTGGAAATTTTTGTATAGATATTTTTTTTTTTTTGTGATCTTTAATGTTGTATACTGAAAGTAATTTTTTTTTTTTTTTTTTGACATTATGGGCTTTTTAAAATCAAGATTTGAAGGATAAACCGTATTAATGATTTGAATTTAATGTGTTGGTATGGAGTGGAATTGAAGGGTTTGCTGCAAGATGGAGTTAGCTGTCACTTTTCCAGTTTTTAGGAAACAAAAAGAAAGCCTAAATAGTTCAGGATGGAGTTACCTCCTTTATCCTATGGGAGACAAAATGGATACCATGGAATCCACCATTTGTGTTTGTGTATTAACATATATATTTATATTTAATAAGTGAGCCATTACAGATTTTTAAATGGCTTCTCAATTACTTCATTAGCCAAAATATTAGTTTTAACAAAGAGAGAAAAAAAATTGAACTCAGTTTGCCTTAAATGTGGTGTTAATTAATGCCACTAATGTTGCTTTTTTTTTTAAATGTCATTTTGCCTGTATTTCCTACAAGAAATATATTGATTGCTGCAAAATCTAATTATCTTTTAAAAAACAGGAAAGTTCTATGTTAAAAAATGAAATTATAATATCAGTTATTTCTTTTTAAATATGCAATACTGTTTTTCATTTTGTATCTTTATGCTCTTTTTGTGTTATATAAGTTAATGGCTTATTATTTATTAGCTACATCTATAAGATAAGGGTGTGTGTTAAAGACATAAATAAGTCCCTGTTATTCTAAATGCTGAAAAATCAAGCCTTGCCTGAAATGTTCATAATTTTTTTATGATAAATTTGCTATTATTGTCTTTACTTAAAATTTCTTTCCTTAGTCTTTCTGTTTATTTACTTCTGCTATCTAGACCTCTAATTAAACTGCTGTATTGCTCTGTGTTAGTTATCTTTGTTAACTTTTTTTTATTTTCTTTCCTTGGTCATTGTTAATTTTTTTTTATTTCATAAGTCGTTCTTTAGGTCATTAATACTTTTCAGTTTGCTATTAATATAATTTCAGCTCTTAAAAAGTATTTAAAATACTATTGCAATGGGTTTTTGATTAGCTTGCAAGGAAGAGGAGGGGGGGGGGGGGAGATATATAGTATAATTTTATACAGAAATATTTCAAATCACTTGGTTGGCTATATCATTCATTTAAATTATAGTTTTAACATTCTATTCACTCCGCTTGCATCTTATGCTTTTATTTTAGCATAGCTTATTCCAAATTTTTCAACGTTTGTTTAAAACTTATTTTTTCCATACATTCTATTTCACAGTGTTGTTTTCTGTGAATTTTAATACTTTTTTCATAATATCGTTGCAGAGGCAAGTGGTAGCGGTGTGGTAGTAAAAAAGTTATTGAATCATTATTCCCTCCGATCTCAAGACAAAGGCTCTCGCCATCAAGAAACGAAATCTAAAAAGAACTCAACTACTGATAATTCAGGCCAGTTTTAAATTTTTATTTTCCTTATTGTTATTTCCTATTAATTTTGTTGACATGGTTTAACTTTTGGAGCATAGGTTTTAATTATTTCTAAAAATAGTAAACTCAAAATGAGATATAAAGACTGAAAGTAGCAAATTTGAAATCAGCTACAACAATAAAATTGTATCTCAAATAGGGATATAAATAACTAAATATTATTTGTATTTTTAGAAGTATTAAAATTGAATATTTTCAGTATAATGCTTTTATTCTAATCTTTACCTCCAATAATTGAATTTCATATATTTGAGTTATGTTTTTAAAGTTCAGTGAACTTTATTCTTTAAATGAAGAATTTTTCATTTAAAAACTCAAAAAACAACTACTCTTATGAATAAAAGAGTACTAACTAATTATCATTTGTCCTAAAGAACTAAAGAATTTTAGTTCTTCAGGACATTGTGATAATTTATGTGTTAGAACAATAAAGCTTAAGCTTCTTAACTGCTGCTGCATTTACTACAACTGCTGCTACATTTTATGAAGCTTGATTGATTTCATGCTTGAATACACACACTCTGTATGTGTATGCATATGCACGCACACGCGCACACACACACACACACACACACACACACACACACACACACACACACACACACACACGCACACGCACTCAACACATAAACTCAAATCAAATTTATTGAAAAGATATCCTCATTTTGGACTAAATATGTCAAGAAATAATCAAAGTTCGTGCTCCACAGTTAATCCATGTTATTTTGTGCTGTATTTGTATATTTATTTTGGAGAATATTTAGGTTTCTCTTAAAAATTATAAGCCACAAGTTCTAAGGTATTATTTGTTTTATTTTAACAAATAAGAAATTAACTGAGTGGAATTAAACCAAATCACTTATATTGTAGAAATTTTTCTAAATTTTGTTGTGAAAAAAATGAAATTATTAGTTTCTCATTTGACTTTTTTAGTTTAAATAACTAAAAAAAAAAATAAATAAAAGAAAAGTTAATATATGTTAGCTTGCATGTGTTGGTATTTGTGTGTTCCAAGTTGTTAATATAGTTCTGCAAATTTATTTGACTAATATTTTTATATTGTAATTTTCCATTACTAATTATTTAAATAGTTGCATAAGTCTATATGCTACACAAAAGAGATAAAATGAAATTATGCATTAGCTATATGTGCAAGATAAAATTTTTGAATTAATTTGAAATGCAGTGTTATCTATCTTGGCTAAATGTATGAATATATTGTCATATATGGTTTTGGTGAACTAACCTCTAATTTATGTGCTTTAATTTATTAATTTTTATAACCTTGTTATTGTTTTTCAACTTTTTTTCTTTACCAAATTATTATATTTTCTTTTGTAAATGCTTAGTTTTTGAGCAGTACACACACACACACACATACACTCATAAATATACATACTTAATTGGAGAATCATTGAATCTTAATTAGGTTAAAAGTGTCAAACAAATGTGACCTCTTAGCAATGTCAGTTGCTGGGTTGCTTAGGAAGGACAAACATTCTATACTGCTTTTTGTTTTCTCCTCCCCCCACCCTTCTTTTTTCATATTATTTTTAAGTTAGATATAAAATTTTAGATTTAATAAAGTTCATATTCCCTTAGTGTATATTTAGTAATTTTCTATCTTTGCCTTTCATTTTTCTGTTCGTTGTACATTTGCAGTGGTATAAAACTCAGTATGAAGTAAGTCCCCTATTCTGAGTTCATTATTCTTAATTTAATTTGTTATGCATAACAAGTTTGTTATTATTTTACAATCATATTAATAGTATGATATAATTTTACAATCACATTAATAAGTTAAATCCTGGTATTGGGAGTGGGGTTTTACTTTAAACTTGACACTTAATTTAAAACGTTTTTAAAAATACAATAATCATAATTTTTAAGGTGTAATGAATCCCATTACTTATATTATTTAAAAAATATGCAAGAAATATTCAATATTACTCTGTTATTAATACCAACATAAAGAGTGGCTTAACATGGAAAACTCTTTTTCAAATATTCTTTAACTATAATGCTGAGAAATTTGTTTCATTTACTCAATTTCTGCATTATATACTTTTAATGTACTTACTTTTTCTTACCCTACAATTTGTATTATTTTTATTAAATGGATAAAATAATCTTAACTGTATACTTTTATAAATTTGTTGTATAATCTTGGTAATCACAGGTTTTCTTACCTTATCTCTGTCAATTATCATAAAATTATGTCAATTTTCGTAAAAATCTATTCTATTGTTTTGTTATTAAACCTGTTCACTTTTATTATTAATATGAATTATTTGAGGGGTAGATTATTATAATGAAATTGATAATACTCAGGTAATTTTAAAGTATAGTTTTTTTTTACATTTTATAATAAAATAAATAATTATAAAGTTTTGATGCAAAGATAGTATTAGAGTAACGTTAATATTCCTTCTTGTAACTGCAATCATATACCTCTAATCCAGATTTTAACAAGTGAAAGTTAGAAGACTAATTTGAAAAATAAATAATAATTATTGTAATAATTTTTTGGAAGTGACTACATCTATAGGAATGAAGTTAGTTGAGAATATGTGAAGTGAATTGTGTTCTTAATCTGGCTCATTAATCATTGATTCAGTATTAAAGTAGTTTGTTTTTTCTGCTTTAAAAAAAAAGAAAGAAAAAAGAAAGAAAAAAAGATATTTGGAGTCTGTGGAATTAGCAAGTGAAGTTAACTGGACACTAGCTTAAAAATACCTTGATTTCGTTTTTTCTATTTTAGGATATCTTTTATTTATGTCACTGTAAGGGAATTATTTTAGGCATTAAATTAGCTGAACTTGTAAATTAAAATGATGAAGTACATTTTTCTCTTTTCATCTTCTACCAGGTATGCAAGTTTAAAATGTCGTTTATTTCTTAAAATATATACACAGTAATTTAAAAAAAAGTATAATATATTTTATTCAAAGTACTGGCCCTCGCTTTCTACACATTTTGTCCATCTCTCGGGCAATATATGGATACCATTCCAAAAGAATGCTTCATCTTTATTTGAAATCCATTCATCGAGCCATTTTCGTACGTTTTCGAAATTGTTGAAGTGTTGCTCCGCCAATGAGTGTCCCATCGATGAGAAGAGGTGATAATCAGAAGGCGCCAGGTCAGGTGAATACGGCGGGTGGGGTAGGAGTTCCCAACCAAACGAAGAAAACGTTTCCTTAGTCAATCTGGCTGAATGTGCAGGAGCGTTATCATGCTGAAGAATGACTTTGGCGTGCCTGTGAGCCCATTCTGGGCGTTTTTCGATCAATGCGTGACTCAAATTGATCATTTGTTGTCGGTAGCGCTCGGTATTGACTGTTTCGCCGGGCTTGAGAAGCTCGTAGTCGATTTGGTCGATTTTCTCGTTTTTGATCAGTAACATCAAAATCACCACGTTTGAAACGTTGAAACCAACGTTCACATGTCTTGACGGTTGGAGCAAGATCGCCATAAGTCTCAACAAAAATTCGATGACATTCAGATGCCTTTTTCTTTTGATTAAATAAGAAAATCATGACATGCCGCAAATGCTCTTTATTTGGCTTAAAATTAGACATTTTTAACACCAAAGAAAGGTATGTTACGTCCACGTAAACGACTTAAAAACAACTGACTTTTGTAAACAAATGACTAACAAACAAAATAGCGTTTAGAGATAAGCAAATCCTTCAATAGGCTAAGAGCGCATTCTATTGGAATTAAAACGACATTTTAAACTTGCATACCTGGTAGCTCACTTTTATCATGTAGCATAGTGTGTCTTATCATGCCTTATTCTTATCATTACTAATATATATATTTTTTTATTGCAGGCGGTACAGGTTCTAATAGCAGCGAAAGCGCAGAAAAAGAAAGCAAAAGCCATAAACGCACATCCGCAACCACGGGATCCTGTACTTCTACCAGGTATTTTATGCCATTAAATTAGCTGATCAGTAGAACATTCAATGGCCCATGTTTTTTTTGCTAAATAACTGAAGTTAGATTGTTTATTAATAGATAGATCTATTTTTCTATGAGTAATAGTTATTATGGCCCATTCCCTGCTGTAAAACTTCAGGAAAGATAATGCCAACCAAACTCCTCCATCTTGTTTGTTTCGAACAGTAACTATTATATCATACGAAAATAAGATGAATGGAATTAACATTATCTATCCAGAAGTTCTAAAGTAGGGAATGGACCCATATATTTATAGTTTCTGTTTTTTATCAGTCATTATTTGGACTCATTTGATTGTTCATAGCACCTTTTTAAGATGTTAAGTGAAAGCAGTAACTCTTTAACCAAATTCTTAGCTTTTATTTAGTTTAATTTACAAACTGTGTCTTTTTATGTGGTTTGACAATTAATTTGATTGCAAATCAAATATTTAAAAACACTTGATTTGCAAGCATAACCCTATATTCTTCAAGTTTCTCTGTACGTTGTACAAAAATTATACATTTTTTGTTTTCTTGGGTAAATCATTATTTTAAGTATTAAAATCCTTGGGCTTATGGAGATTTATTTCTACTGTTAATTATTTTAAAATGTTGATGGGTATATTTATATGAACTTTATCTATTATCCTATGTTTATTATTAAATCATCTAGTGTTACTAGATTTACTGTGAATAAATTTATAAGGGATATATATATATATATATATATATATATATATATATATATATATATATATATATATATATATACAGACGTTCNATATATACATATGCCAGGAGAGAATTCATATGCTACTAAATTAAACTGGCATCAAAACATTTAATATCAACTTTTGAGTTCCTAAATGGAATTGACATTAACTAAACGATCAAAACTTGAATGCACTGTAATTTTTATTGAGAATGATTTTAGTGAAAATCTCTTTTGAGATATAATGGATACAAGTTAATTCTTCTTCATCATATAACTTTAATTTTAATTACTTAAAATACATTTAATTAATACTTGTATCTTTTATGTTAAATGTCAACTTCATTTCTTATTTAAGTATTAGTGTTTTGTGTTGCAGTAGGAGGTGGGGTGGTGGTGGGGGCGGCGGATCGAACAGTACAAGCAAGGGCGAGTGTGGTGCTATGGCAGATGAGCAGCCACCTCCATGTGACAATCCAACTCCTTCAGGTATACTCTTAAATGTTGATTCCTAAAATTATTTTATACTCCCTAATAAAAGTTACTTAAACTCTTTTTATAATTTTATCAATTGGAAATATTTCTTCTTTTATTTATAACAAAATTTGAAATGTCCTTTCCTCTAATTTTATAATTTGTTCTTATTAAGCATACCTTCATTCTAATTATTACTTATAAATTCAAAGAAAGAGTTATTTTAGTTTATTACTCATAAATTACTCTTACCCTATTTTGAATTTCATTTTTATTAGTGATTTCCTAAATATTCTACCAAGCTTAGAGTAATAAAACATCAAAGTATTTTTGTTTTATCAATTTAAAACATTACAGCAGAACTATTAGAAGATTGGATTTATCTGAGAAGTAAATTTTAATTTTTTTGTTAATAGGCTCAAATTACCTTTTTTTCCTTATAATTAAATTTGGCATTTCACTTTTAAATGTAAAAAGAAAGGCAGAATCTGTTATTGAGCAAAACTAGACCTAAAGGGTGGGGGTTACCTTGAAATGTCAAGTGCGAATATAAAAGTTTTTTCAGTTTTGCAGGTGCATTATTGGTTTTAGAGCCATGCTATTTAACACAGGTTGTTTATTGATAAAAGACACATTTTATGAGTTACATAATGAAAGTGAACATTAGGTGTTTACATGGAGAGTTTTTAGACTGTAGATATTATTATTAGATGTTTTTTGTTGAGGTTCGGTCAAGGTAGATCCAAAAAATACAATTTAAAAAATGTGTAATCTTCATAGAACCCCAACAAAAAACATATAATAATTAGGTGTTTACCTGTACTGTTAATCTTGATTTAAATTAAGTTTTTCTTATTTGAATTTGATATATTGTTTTTACTTATAAATGAAAAGACCTAATGTGGAATTTATTGTTAATGATGAGAGACCCGTGTCCTCCTCCCCATCACCCTACTTGGTATGTACACTAACGAATTTTATTAATATTTTTTTATTTACAATATGTTCAGTATCCATTTTAGATAATCGGTTTCACACAGTTTTATATTTTCATTAATTTTTCTTTGTTTGATTATCATATATAGACATGTTTCTATATTATTTTTCTCTTTTATATTCAGCCCTGAAGAAGGCCCAAAATACAGGCCGAAATGTTGACTAAAATAAAAATTATTTTGGTTACAAATTAGTTTTTAATTGTTCAACTACCATGACTGAGAATTCCCAACAATCCTCTCTTCATGAAAAGACTTAAGTTCATAATAGTGCTAATTCAGATGAATAGGAGTGGGAAGATTACCTGAAGTGGAGAACAGAAAGTTCTTTTTTTTATATTTGTTTATACAGTGGGTGTAGTATTTAGCATATTGTAATGAAACTCGGCAAGGTATTTTGATTAATTTGAAACATATTTCAGCAGTTGCACAGAAATTATGCAGTTAAAGAGGGGGTTTATTTGTACAATAAATTTTAATTTTTCGGTTTATAAGTCAAAATTAGTGTTTTCTTAATGAAATTTGAAATATTGCTTTAAAAAAAAAAAAAAAAAAAAAAAAGAGACTTGAATTATTGAGCAAAATCAGGCGGTTAGAAGAAGGGGATACCTGAATTTTCAAAACGTCATTTCGATTTAGCGGGCATAATATTTGGTTTAAAACAATGAAACTGTTCACAGGTTTGTTTATTGATAAGAGATATATTCTATAAATGTAGGGATTACATGACATGGAAAGTTCAAAGAACTGCAGCTCCTGAATAATAAATAGGCTTCTACTTTATTATCACTATTTTGAAATTTATGATGCAATGTACTAAGTTTATGATAACTTCAAATGGTTCAATCACGAATAATTTATCTATAAATTTTGAACAATATTACTTTTTCAACTTAGTCTAGGCCCTAAGACTATGAACATAGTCAATATTGTAATAGACAATCAATTTTTTATTTGATATGGCCCTAATACTGTTGAGATGTGGTGCTAGATCTATGAACTTCTAGGTGCTAGGTATTTTGGATTCTGTGGACTATATGGATCAATTAATAGATCTACTACTGGAAAGAAGACTGAATATGAGATAATGAATTAGAAGTGTTTATGGAAAATAATGAGCCAGAAGGTGATCAATAATGTTAGTTGGTTAGTTAGTAATTTTGAATTGCATTGGATTGGATAAATTTTCGTTAAAGCGAAAAGATTAATAATGTATAGATGTTTTTAGTTATCTTTGGAATGAGTTCATCGAACAGTGAGCTCACATTAGTTAAATGTATTGATGATTAGAATTGATGGATTGTAGTCCAGCAGCTGTCATCCTTACTCTGGTTTTCGCCAAGAGGGGTTGTGAATGTTTTTGTTACATTGAACATAATTTGGGTGAAAATAACTGGTTGGAAAGCTAAAGACGAGGTTCCAGGTCAATCTATACAGTGGGGGTTCTGTAGCCGGTAGATGGCAGCATGGACTGAGAGGTTGCCGAAGAGAGAATACAAATCTTATAAAATTACATCTTACACCTATTTTAACTTGAACATTTTTTTTTTTAACACTTATAATAATAAAAATACTAAGATTTTAAATTTTATTCCCACCCCTGACTGATTTTAGCCATTAACAAACTCTACAGGCAAATCAATTCTACAATTTGAAAAAGAAAAGCTTAAAAACAAAATAAATATTATTTTTTGTTGTGGTATTAAATCCCACATTATTTTTAAACAATAAATACAAGGGAATAGAATAAAAAATTTAGCTGTCTCAGCCAGGACTCGAACCCGGATCTCCTGCTATCCGGGCCGGCGTGCTAGCCAATTGGGTGGGTTTAGACTCCTCGTATGAGTGGGGGAATTAAATAAGTTATCTGTCTAGTCTCGGTGGTGCAATTGGCTAGTACGCCATTGCAGAAGATCCAGGTTCGAGTCCTGGCTGAGACAGTTAGATTTTTTATTTTATTCCCTTGCATTTATTTTTTATAAACAAAATGTTGTTTCATAATGTTAAAATGCGGATTCTAGAGCACTACTTATATACACACACAAACATACACACACACACACACACATGTATATAAATATATATAATACTAATAAATTTTGGATGAAAATTTCATGAGCGTTTGATTCAGGTGACAAAATGTCGCCTTCAAGACAGCCCTGGAGATGGCTTACAATGTAAGCCGAAATGATGGCAGATAATAAAAAATAAACATTTATTTTAAAATTGTATTTCTGGATCAATCTTGACCGAATCCCTACAAAAAACCTCTACTTCTGTGTTGCATTATGAGTGGTGAGCAGCTTTATTATTTTTCTAGCCCCGAGTAAGGCCTGAGATAGCTATTTTATTTTTTTGGGACTAAAGAGATCTGCTTTCTTTGATTTTAATAAGCAGCTTTTTTAGTTCTAAACCTCTCTTCCTTGATCAATAGATCCCAGCCATTAATGAACTTATTCATCAGCTTAGAAGAAAAAGCTTTTATACCTACTTACTTTGAAATCTTTATTTTTAAAAATTTTCTCACTAGAGTGCTTATTGGTGAGTATGTAAATAAAGAATTTTGATGAATAGATCCTCTATTTTAGCCTCTTCTAAGCAAGATTGTGAATTGAAAAAAAAAAAAAAAAAAATTGCAAAGTTTTTCATGGTACCAAATGAATAACTTAATACCACCAGGTTGTCCAATAATTTTGCTTATTTAATTTTTGGTTTGAAATGCGCTTTATTATGCAGTCTAGTTTCATTGAACATCAGTACATTTGTTCCAATCCCTGAAGGGAGAATCTAGAAGGGCTGCAAAATACGCTTCCATAGCTGCTATGACCTCATCATTTGATGAAAAATGCTACCCACCCATGAATTTTTATAGCTCTGGAAATAGATGGAAGTCGCTAGGGGCCAAATCTGGTGAAAACAGTGGATGCTTCGACAATTGGAACTTTTAAACTCAATGCATTGTCCTAATAAAAAAAAAAAAAAAAAAATCTGCAAACTGAGTCTTTTTAGACAATTTTTTTCCTTCAGTTGGTCTAAACAGCATAAAAAAATTCCTTTTGCATCCTAAAAAACTGATGCTACATTTTCTGGGCCGATTTCAGGGCACGAATTCGTTTAGGAGCAGAAGAACCATGTTCACACCACTCTTTAGCCCCTTGTTTTGATTCAGTATCCATGGTAATAGACCCAAGTCTCATCCTTAGTGATGAATCAATGCACAAAATCCACTTAATTAATTTGAAAATGCTCTAAATATCTTAATGCTGAGATAGTTTTATTTGAATGTGTTTTAGTTCCATTGTGCACATAGCTTTCTAAAATGTTGCTTACACTGCCCAATGAGATGCCTAGAGCTTCTACTAAATTTCGATTTTTGTGTATGATATCCTGTATTTTTTTCACTATTTCTGATGTTCGCTATTTTTTGACGTCCTTGACCTGGTCTTCAAGGCTAGTTAGTACCATCAAGTTTAAATTTAGCAACCTATCTTTCTACTGTACTAATTGAAGGCGACATCAACATTCGTTCATAAATTTCCTTTGCTTTTAAACCTTCCAAAAATAAAAATTCAATCACTGCAAGATACTTGATTTTTTTTATTGTAAAAAAAAATATTAAAATCAATGCTAAATGACTTGTGAACAAAGAATGAATTTACAGATTGAAATGAACTTCAGACAGGTTCTTATGAAGGTACCAACATAATAATAAAAAAATTAGGCTAGTAGCAAAGCCCTCTCTCATCAAACTGCAAAGCGTATTATAGAACATGCTATCATTATGGGAAATCTGTTGATATTTTTTTTCTCCAATATTTGGACCTTACTGTAGTTAACTAATTTAGAAGTTAACTAATTCCTGAAAGACTGCAGAATTAGAATGGCCTTGAAAAGTTTTTATATTTCCTACCTATTTTCAGAATAAAGAACAAAAGGAGTTTCACAATTTTTAAAACAATTATTACTAACTATAAATAAGAATTATTGGTCCTTAATAACATGTGTTAAACTGAATAATTTTCCTTTATATCTTTTTATATTTCTTGCATTTTATTATTTATTTTTTTCTCCAGGTGCAGGCAATGGTAATGTAGGTGGTGGTGGTGGCGGCGTCGATTCTGAAAGTGATGACTCAGAAGTTGGCAGACTCCAAGCTCTTCTTGAAGCCAGAGGATTGCCACCCCACTTATTTGGTGCATTGGCTCCCCGAATGCACCATCTCCTACATCGCACTATTGGCACTAACACAAGTATGTTACTTTTTTATTCAATTTAGGATATTTTTATCTTCTTATGCCCATTTAAAGAATAATAGTTAATGAAATTAATGTAATCTGGTAAAAATTTATATTTCAACGCCATCATCATTGAACACCATCACATGTCATTTACCTCTTCAAGTCTCCTCTCAATATCCCTAATTTAAGCAAATTATTTTATTTTATTTTTTTTTTTTTAGTTTTATTAATTTCTACTCTAAGCATCTCTAACTTATAAATATTTCTAAACATCATCACAAATAAAATAAATGCCATTAGTAGATGCCATTCCTTCTCCCATGGAGTATTTTATTTTGATTTGTGTTATATATTAATTTGGCTAGTACTTCATAGATTAGATTATGTTGTGATAGATATAAATATTTTCCAGTAGTTATAATTGTTTGATCCATTGATCCATGTCTTTCCTTTTAGCAAATTATGAATAAATGTAGTTGTATTGGTTGTTCACATTACTGATTTAAAAAAAAATCCTTCCATATTCTCTCCAATTATACCTACTAGACATGAAAAATGATAGTCTCTAAATTTATACATACCAGGTATGCAAGTTTAAAATGTCTTTTATTTCTTAAAATATATACACAGTAATTTAAAAAAAAGTATAATATATTTTATTCAAAGTACTGGCCCTCGCTTTCTACACATTTTGTCCATCTCTCGGGCAATATATGGATACCATTCCAAAAGAATGCTTCATCTTTATTTGAAATCCATTCATCGAGCCATTTTCGTACGTTTTCGAAATTGTTGAAGTGTTGCTCCGCCAATGAGTGTCCCATCGATGAGAAGAGGTGATAATCAGAAGGCGCCAGGTCAGGTGAATACGGCGGGTGGGGTAGGAGTTCCCAACCAAGCGAAGAAATCGTTTCCTTAGTCAATCTGGCTGAATGTGCAGGAGCGTTATCATGCTGAAGAATGACTTTGGCGTGCCTGTGAGCCCATTCTGGGCGTTTTTCGATCAATGCGTGACTCAAATTGATCATTTGTTGTCGGTAGCGCTCGGTATTGACTGTTTCGCCGGGCTTGAGAAGCTCGTAGTCGATTTGGTCGATTTTCTCGTTTTTGATCAGTAACATCAAAATCACCACGTTTGAAACGTTGAAACCAACGTTCACATGTCTTGACGGTTGGAGCAAGATCGCCATAAGTCTCAACAAAAATTCGATGACATTCAGATGCCTTTTTCTTTTGATTAAATAAGAAAATCATGACATGCCGCAAATGCTCTTTATTTGGCTTAAAATTAGACATTTTTAACACCAAAGAAAGGTATGATACGTCCACGTAAACGACTTAAAAACAACTGACTTTTGTAAACAAATGACTAACAAACAAAATAGCGTTTAGAGATAAGCAAATCCTTCAATAGGCTAAGAGCGCATTCTATTGGAATTAAAACGACATTTTAAACTTGCATACCTGGTATATTGTTATGGGATAAGGATCAATAATAATTAAAAACAAAGATTAATTTAATTTAATTTATTATAACAAGTAAGTAAACCTACTAATTACTGATAATTGAATCTACTGCCCACTAATAAAAAATATAAATTACTTACAGCTAATTAACAAATGTATGCAAATGAATTTAATGGGCTTATTTATATAGAGGCCTCAAAATAACTTGCTAAATTGTCTGCACTTATTAATTACTGGCTCTTAATGTTTTGTTGTCACTGGCACTGCAAAGGCTACGGGCAGCCCAAAGCTCTGAGACACACGATCTAGCATGGAATCCGATACTGACTGGAGGTCTGCTGGTATACCACTTTTATAACTGTCAGTCCAGATGAATCTAATAGCTGTTTTTATGTTAATGTGATTTCCTCTTCTAAGTAACAAAGGAGGTGGCTCCTTCCTGTATTGATCTGATCCTCTCGTTACGTGCTTCCTCTTTAACAGTATATTTGTGAACAGATTTTAAATATTCAGTGTGTGTGTGTGTCTATATACTATAATGCTCTATTATCACGAACTTCATGTAATTTAAGTAATTACTCTATTTCTTAAAATATTAAAGTTGAATAAATATTAAATAAGCTCAATTTCATACTTTCTTCTTTCTTTTATTTTTAATTAGGCTCAAAAGCACAACAATTACTTGCTGGACTGCAAGCAACTTCTGATGAAGGGCAACAAATGCAAGCAGTGATTGAAATGTGTCAAATGTTAGTAATGGGAAATGAAGACACACTAGCAGGATTCCCTGTGAAGCAAGTAGTACCTGCACTTATAGCGCTTCTTAATATGGAGCACAATTTTGATATGGTAAATTTTTAAAATTATTTATAGTGCAATAATGAGTTTTATTTAGGCTTAATAATGATAATTATTTTCTATAAATACTAGCAAGATTTATCACAATATATACTTTTAAATTTTAACTCTTGTTAATGTTTTTTCTAAACTTTGTCATTTTTTCAGTTAATATATGAATGTTGTCCAAGTAAAGATATTTATTTAATAATTCATATGGGTGACATTATTGATTATAAAAAACTTGGCTCAATTTTATTTATGTAGTTTTATCCTCCATCTCATCAAAAAACAAATAAGAGTGGGGTATTTTCTAAAATATCTTGTGCAAGTTTAAATAATTATTTACACAAATAATTATTTAAAAGATTATAATCTTTTCATTCCATTGGATATAATATTTAGTTTAAGTGCTATAATATTCAATACAATTTTATTATTAATGAAAGATATATTCAATAAGTTTGCGGATTATATAACAGATAGATGTATGAAATATTCATCAACTAATTAAACTGAGGTATTCACATAATTTCTTCAGCTCCTGTTTGAGAGTTTCTAGTTTAGTATAATTATTTTATTGTCCTTTTTAGATATTGGATAAAAAAAAAATCAAATTCGGATTCTTGTTATTTGTAAATCATTATATTAGAAAGGTATTTATAATATATAAAATAGGGTCTGTTAAAAAAATTGTTAAATTTCAGAATTATATCCAGACACCTACTGAACATATTTTATTCAATTTGCTTTATCTCTTGGTATGAGAAAGTGAACCAAAACTGTTAGTACAGAATAAAAAAAATAAAAAAAAATAGAATGAATTTAATCAGTATAAAATCTTGCTAAAGCTTTGTAACATTTTTTTTCTTTGAACGGTTGTTTGTAAATATTTATATTGCCTGAAATCAATATTAGGAAGGAACAGGAGTTTTGAGATGTACCAAATTAAATATAGCATTATTAACTTTTTCCCCTTCATTGCATTATTGCCTTTTAATATCAAATAAGTCTATTTACTTTTCTTTTTAGTCCATCGAAGAAGTATTGTAATCATGATATTTTACTTTTCTAGCTTGGCTCTCTTTAATCAATTTAATTAGTGCTTTTTGAAGAAAACTCTTTTATTGAGAAACTTACTTTTCTTTATTTTTACAAATAAGTTTTATTTCTCTATAAGTTTGTGATTTTTATATCAAATTATAATAATTTATTATTTATAGAACATTTTTAATTTGTGGATTATATTTTTATTATAGATGAATCAAGCTTGTCGTGCTTTAACTTATATGATGGAAGCGCTTCCCAGATCATCAGCAGTTGTTCTTGATGCTGTCCCTGTGTTCCTTGAAAAACTACAGGCCATCCAGTGTATGGATGTTGCAGAACAGTCCCTCACTGCCCTTGAAATGCTTTCTCGTCGCCATAGCAAAGCTATTTTACAAGCAGTTAGTTTAAAGAATTTTAAATTGAGTAATAAAATAAATTACGAAAATGTTAATCTTACCTTTCTTTTTTTTTAGCGAGGAGTTTGGGCCTGTCTCATGTATTTAGATTTTTTTTCAATAAATGCACAAAGATCTGCACTTGCTATTACAGCAAACTGTTGCCATAATTTATTACCGGAGGAGTTACATTTAGTTTCACAATCTATTCCACTTTTAGCAAGTAGGCTTACACAACAGGTAAGTTTAATGCTTATTAGTTTTAATTTATTGTGTATTTTTGACTTAAGAAATGAAGTTATTAATTGGAAAAACCTAATTGTTAAATTAACTTTATTATTGACTGTTTAGCATAATTGCGAGTTGAAAATTTAATTTTAAAAAATACCAAATAAAAGAGTTTTAGGGGGGAAAAACTGTTTCATAATTGTTTTAAACCATTTTTTAATAAAATTATACTAAAGGCTATGTTTTAGAACAAACACTTCTTTCTTAGTGAAAAAATAAAGAATTTTACTGATATTGCTTGACTATTTCACTTTTTTAGACCTTGTTAGTTAAGAACAACTAATAAATAAATAGTTCAAATGGAGAGTTTTTGACCGTCTATATTATTATTAGATGTTTAAGTAAATAGTATACTTTAAAAATAAAATTATATCTAATTTTAATATCGTCTATAATTGATAGCTTTTTTGAGGTTTTAACTGTGTCAAGTAGTATAATGTATGTGAATATATGATGAATGTAATCCATATAACTACTATGTGTTAAATTTAAATTTAATGTAGCAATTTGCTTGCATCATTTAAATTGCAAAAAATTATTAAGGTTTGAAACAATTATAATGGAAATATTCTTCTAAATTTTTAAGAATTAAATTTTTTTTTCATGTAAGTACTTAATTCTAAGACTCTAGTGATTTAATTTAAAATTTACTGACTAGTAAAGAACTATCCCTGCCCATAGGTTGTCTAAATTTTAATAAAATTCACTGGAAGGTGTGATTCAAGTCTCTGATTCATTTCTCGAAACCTCATGCCTTACCTATCTTTAAAGATCACTGAGAAACAAGACATAACCATAAGGAGCCAGACTCCTTACTGACAAAGAGCGAGAAGTCTCCCCAAAAATTTTACTTATTGTAATTTTTTTCTTTTTGTGTTCACTACACTCCTCTCCCTCCTATGTCTATATTGCAGCTGCGAGTTTTCCCCACCTAGACTGGTAGGAAGACTACACTGTCGTGTGGGACGGGTACTTTAAGAAGCTGTAGAAGTTGCTTTTTGATAAATCTGGAGTAATCAGCATAATTGAATGGTCCATCAAGAAAGTATGGACCAATGATTACCAAGTATTAGTACATACACTGAACAACAAATGTTGTCTGTCTACTGGTGGATCCAATAGTGGTTAAGACCAGTAGTGGCAATTATATCAGTTGCCAAATTGAAAAATTAGATTCATTTTAAAAGGGTACATATTTGAAGAAAAGCATAATAATCTCATCACCCCAATTGCAGAAAACTTTTTTTTTTTTTTTTTTTTTTTTCATATTCAGCCCTGATAAAGGCCTAAAATTCAGGCCAAAACATTGGCTAAAATAAAAACTTTTTGCTTACAAATTAGTTTTTAATTCTTTAACTACCAAGACTGAATTCCTGATAATCCTCTCTTCATAAAACTTAATGATCAACAAATTTATCTCCAAAAAATTATATTATTTTCATTATTATTAGATAAACTTAATGTAACTAAAAGTAATTTGATATGAAATGTTTCAAAATACAAAACAATAAGTGTAGAAAGTTCATCACCCCTATCTATCATGAAAGTGAGAGAGGACAGAGTATTGTCACCTGGAACAAATCTGCATGACTGTAAGGTTAGAATTAGAAATTGGAAAACTTAACTTGTTCATCTTAAGTTTTTCAATTTCTAATCCTTCAGTCATACAGATTTTTCCAGGTGACATGTCCCCTCTTGTCTTCATGATAGATAGGTTCGAACTTTCTACACATATTTTTATTGTTTTTTTTAAGCATTTCAGATCACATTACTTTTAGTTAAATTAAGTTAATGTAATAATGATGTATATCTTACTTTTTGTTCTTCTCATGTTTTCTTGTGACATTTTATTTCAACAACCCTGAAGATTGCTGATAATGTAAGCCTAAATGTCGGGGATAATAAAAAATATACTTTTTTTATATATTTTATTTTTTTTTTTTTTTTTTTTTTTTTTCTCAACTTTGACTGAACCCCAACAAATTCTCTTCAAATAATCTCTACGGTCAAAAACTCTCCATTTATATTGTTTTTGTATTTTATTTCAAAAATTTAATTTTTACTGATAAGCAAGCAGGAGGCTTTAAGGTATTTCTCTTTTAGCTTGTTATATACCAACCAAGAAGTGAATCTCTGAACTATTCAGATAAAATAGGTCTAATTTAATTTTAATTTTGGTTGTGAATGTTATCACTCATAATTATAAGTTCCCATTTCATCATTTTTAATTTTTTTATAATCCATGCGTTAAAGTTTCTGAATGGTTAAAAAACATAATCTGGAGAAAATGGCCTAATGGCTATTTGAAAATACATTTTTTCTCAAAATTATACAACAGAACATAAGAATGTAGAAATAAGATCATCCTAAAATATATAATATTTATGTTTATTTGATTGTTCCTTTTTTTTTTAAATAAACTTTTTATTTCTTCTTTACTTTTAAAATTATTGCAAATAATATATTCTTGAATGATTGCAGGACCAGAAAAGTGTTGAAAGTGTTTGCTTGGCCTTAAGTCGATTAGTTGAAGGTCTCCAAACTGATCCACCAAAATTGATGCAAATAGCAAGCACTGAACTGTTGACAAATCTTCAGCAACTAGTAAGTGTTAATTTGTAAGATTGTATGTATGTTGGTACATCTATAATATTTCATATAGTTTAAATCCTTAATTTAAATTTAAATCTCCAATTACCTATCAAAGTTGATTATTTTACTCTATTAATTAAATTAATAATCTTTTAACATGATCATCCCTGAGCAATTTTCTTATCTTTTAATCATAGTTTATTTCTACAGAAACTTCCTTATTTTTATAGGGCACAATTCATTATTTCAAACGCTTTCTTAAGTGCTGCTCCGTATTTGGTGCTTGTAGCCAAATTTTTGGCACAGGCATTAAGTTGCCAAATTTTTCTGACTATTTTCTATTCCTTACAGCATATTTAATTACATTATATAGTGCTTTATTAAAAAGTGTGTCTGATAAACGTGTATCTCCCCAAATGCCTGCTTATGGCTCCATAATCTGAATGAATTCCCGAGTATCGTAGTTACAAATATTTGCATTTGAATTTCGTATATCATGTAATCCCCACTCTTTTAATTTCCTAGTATAAAAATGTAACTAGTTACCTCCAAAATAAAAAATTAAATTTTATCTATAAACAAATATGTATGTTTCATTGCTCTAAACTAAGTTTCACATCCACTATATGTAAAAACTTTTTGTAATCACAGTGGTGGTCAACTTCAAGTTACCTCCTTCTTTAATTGTAATTATTTTTCAGCTTGTGGTTTCTCCTCCATTAATTAATACTGGGACATTTATCACTGTTGTTCGAATGCTGACCACTATGTGTGCTTGCTGCCCTGAACTGGCTCTCACACTTCTGAAGAATAATATTGCAGAGACATTGTGCTATCTTCTGACTGGTCGTGCTGATTCATCCCAGGGAGAGGTTAGTAGTTCAAGTGATGTATTTTATTCCAAGAGGAATACTATTAAAAAAATTCATAGGAGGCTCAAGCTTAGCTGTAGGAATCCGCTTGAGTGATCTAATTCTGGTGCTGAGGGTTCAATTCAGGCCATAGCAGTTTTGTATATAAAAATATGATCCTGGTCACTGATAAGGATACATAGAATAGGGTGATAATCTGCAGCTAGTCCTTCACTATATTGATTATAAGCATGGGAGGTATAAAACAAAAAATGAAAATGGGGGATTAGTAGAGAAAATTTTGGGATTTGATCAAGGTTGGCCTCCATTTGGAATCAGGGGACTTCGTTAAGAGGTATAAATGAGATATATTTGTGATAATTTATAATATATAAATTACATGAGTATTTCTGGAAACAATATTTTGTAATAAAATTTTTCATTTGTATGAATAAAGGATTATCAGGAATTCAGTCTTGGTAGTTGAAGAATTAATTAAAAACTAATTTGTAATGAAAAAAGTTTTTATTTTAGCCAATGTTTTCCTTTCTGAGCCCAGCTCCAACCAGACAACCCTCTCTTCATTGCATTTTCCCATGTGAGTTGTACTGGTAACATCTATTGGATTTCTCACGTGTAAGTCGTCCTAGTAACTTCTCCTAGAGTTTGCCCATCCGTTGCAATTGTACCTCAGTAATAACTTTAGTTAATAAATATTTAAAATTGTATTTATAATTTCGGATGTAAAATAAAAATATATCTTTTTAAAAACTCAACCGAGTCGAAAATATGTATAACTTATGTATAATCTTCTTTTTGCAAACCATTGGCTGAGTTTGCCAATAGCCGTAATCAGGATGGGGTTTTAGAGGGAAATCAAAATTTAAAATCCTGGTTTGTTATTACTAATGATGTGACGCAAATGTTCTGAACAAAATTGATGTTTTTTTTTTTTGTTTTTTTACATGCATGTTAAGACAGATATTTAAGAATTTAATTTTGAAAGTTAAGTAGGCCCCTTAATTTTTAGAAATGGAAACTTTTATTAATTAATTTTTTCATTGCAAACATGTAAAAGAGTTCAGTTTTGATTGATAAATTGGATGAGGGAAAATGGGGGTTATTTAAATGTGCAATTCTTATTTTACCGCTTATTTCTCTTGTATGATTGGAGTGGCAAAAAAAACTTCTTTCAAGATTTAAGCTATGAATATTATCTATTTTGCTCATCTGCAAAGCTTGTATACCATTACTAACTTCATTAACAGTATTCTTATTATAAAGCCTGCTCTATTTTGTTAGTTTCAGTAAGGTACACGGCTAACAAAACTTAGAAAACCTAACTCACCAGGGAATACTGATCATATATACAAATGAACTCATGGTAGATCTGAGCTCCTTATCCAAATTTTCAACCTAATATTAATTTCTTCCTCTTCAGTGTCCATCCATTTTTTCACTTTGATAATTATTTCCTAATACTAATATAAAATAATGATTAATTAGTAAAATTCATTATTAATGAGAAAAATAAAAAAATAAATATGATAATGAGCCCATTTTGTAAATCCAAACCAAAAAATACCAAGCAAATTATTTATTTAAAGAAGTAAGTCTTCTTGTCAAATCCATTTTCAATCAACAATCATAATCTCTACTGTAAACCCATCCTCTTCTACTTACTGGCCTGTATATGTTAATCGTTTTCCTGATAACCTGGATTTCTTCATGTGTAAAAATTTTTTCCTCTTCATCATTCCTTATTTGTTTTAAATGGCATTTCTTGTTACTGCAGCCTATTCTTCCTGGCATTTCTCTTACACGCATGTCTCCAACCCTTATTATTGTCCCCTTGACTTGTCATTGTTTATGACTACTATAAAAATCCCATTATCTCAGGATTCCCTTGAATATTATGGGGTCTACTACTCATATCTTACAAAACCCACTTTGATATTGTTCAGCAAATGTAGAATCAAAATAAATATCCAAATGCTATAAATTTCCAACAAAAGAAAGAGTCTTCCAACAAAGTTACTTACAATAGCATTTCTTAACTCTTTTAATTCAGTCCATTAACTTGGTTTCCATCTTAACTAGGGCAAATTTTCACTCAAAAGAGAACTCAACAAAAACTACAGACTCTTATTATTAGGCATTCAGAACTTAAAGGCCACCAAGTCTTCTAGTATTTAATTAATTTAATCTAGTAATTAATGAATCTTTTCATTTCAAAATACCAAGAATAATTAAAAGTGCTCCATTTGTGTCATTAAATCTACCCTTCATCACTATTTTAGTATCCATTGCATACCTTAGACATATCAATAATTCCCAATTTAAAAAAAAAAGTCCTAGTAAACCTAAAAAAATCTGGCTGATTTGGAACTTTCATATCTTGTTTAGATGGAACTGACCAGTCGCTCTCCCGCTGAAGTATATGAGATGACCTGTCTGATTGGTGAGCTGATGCCAAGACTGCCACAGGCCGGTCTTTTTGCTGTGGATGCACTTCTCGAGAGGCCATCTCCGAGGTCACCCACTGCTGATACAATCTCTTGGCAGTGGAGAGATGATGCTGGGCTTTGGCACCCTTACACTGCAATTGACTCTAGAATCATTGAGGTAAGCTTCTAAAGTAATTAATAAAATTGTAATAAGTTTTCCCTTAAGTTGCAGTAAATTTTCTATTTCTTCAATAAGCTTTTATTGAAAAAATACAAAACATTTGTATGGCATCTAATAGATTAGTTAACTATTTGTAAGACTGATCCAGTGAAGATTGTATTTTTTTTTTTTTTAACCAACAGAAGTATGTTATTTATTAATCAATTTTCCTATTTATGTTAACTGACTTAAAAAAAAATCTATTTCTCATGGAACCATTCTCTAGAATCAAATATTTTTATGGTGGAGTAGCAGGCTTGCTTTTGTGTTAGCCGGATATTCTTGGCATGGAAAGTGATAACAATATTTATTATACTTCACAAAGTCCACTAGCAAGTTTTAAACTTTTAATAAGGTAAAAAAAATAATTAAATTTTAATCAACAGCAGAAAATTTAAATATGTAATAAATAATATGATTACTTAAATTAATTGAAAAACAAAATATAGTTTATTTTATACACTGAAAATTGAGGGAGGTTTTTTTAAATTTTCTCTTTCGTAATATAACTTTTTTCTTGTCTTTTTAACAAAAAAACATAATTATTTTAAAAATGTGTTCAACACAAAGGTGAATTAGAGTTAGGTCAAAGTCATATTTGAATGAAATTTGCTTAATTTCAGAATATTTTTGCTCCAACATATTTACATTTGCACTTCTTCACTGCACATGTGCAACTGTTCAATATTCACTTAATACCCTCGAATACCACTCAGATAAATATCTCTATAGTCAACAACTTCTAAATATTAATGTAAATGGGATACTAGTTCAATCTACTCAATGAGAGGACTGATCGTTGTGTTCCAAGGTCTTTGATTTAGGGGCAGTACTTCTGGATAGGTAGTTTATTGATAAACGACAGAGGAATAATACAGGAGCAAATAGCCATAAACTTGGATTTGTTTAACATAAATGCTGATATGCTAGGTTGAGGGAAATCTTCTCTTGGTGTTTTATTTAATTGAGAAAGAGGAAGTAAATTTTAGATTCACCTCATTTTGTTGTGGGAACAAAATCTCATGTACTGAAAAAAAGAGTATATGAAACACTAAAATCCTTTGCAATTCTGAAAGTGAGTGCTGAATTGGTGAAGTGGTGGGGAATTGGATTGATTTGAAGTGGTAATTACTTAAGTTTGCAGTAAAAAAGATTGAATCCATTTTATTTCACCGAGTAAGAAGTTTTGTACAGGATAAAGTGTTTTATGATATTTAAAGCTTAGTGGTTCAAGGATTGTGTTCTGTTGTTAATCCATTACAGAGAAGGATATTGTGATGCTGGATTCTGATAATGCTTGAATGCTCCCTGTCTTCTGGGGCCCTAAAGATCATGTAGCAGACTGCAAATCCCAATCTTTCACAAATATTTGTAATTTTAGAAAGTAGTATTAATTTCATGTTTTGGAATTAATTCAGAATAAAAAATTTTATATTTGTAGTTTTATTGGTTGATCATTAGTGTTATCAGTTAGAGAAGAATCTGAGGCTTCTTAATTGTTCAAATATTTTGGAATAAAACATGGATTTCTTCTTTAATTTTATATTTAAGAATATATTCATGAAGTGCTACTAACTCTTGTTTCATTTTTTTAACTTATATGTGCATGATATGCTTGTTGATTTATCATTTTCTTTTACCATTTGGTATGCCAATGCCTACATTAAACTTTCGGGAAGTGATAAGAGGGATTTCCCTCAATAAACAAAGATACTTTTAATTAGCTTCATTCGTCCCTTTTCAAGGCGGCTCACCAAACTGGAGAGGATGAAATGTCCTTATCCACTTTTGGAAGAACGTATACAGTTGATTTCCACTCGATGCAGCAGATTAACGAGGACACTGGGACTTCCCGACCAGTTGAGCGGCGTGTGATTCGGCCTCAAGCTCTCTCTCAGTCTCAAGCAGTCAACAATAATGCTACAGTGCCCACCCAAGAGAGGTTGGTCTATTAATAAACTACAAAGCTCTTTTATTTTTTTTAGATTAATTGTCAGTCTGATTTTTCACATAATTAGTTAACTGTTGGATATTAGAATTCTACAATCATACATTTCTTTCAGTACATTTAAAAAATGAACTAATATTGAATTCGCTCTATGAATGAGTGAGTATAATAATTTAAAGTAGTCTGTTAGTAAAGAAAAATTCTGTAATTTTATTTGCAACCCTAAATTAGTTAGTAAACAAGTTAGTAATAGTTGGTTTTAATAGTTCTATGCAAGTGGATTTTCTTTAAACCATTTAAGCTGCAAAAACTTTGAATGTTAAATATTTTAATAAATGCATTATTATAGATTCAATATGATTAAGTAGACTTTATGTGGTGGAATTTATGTTGAATAAACAAATGAGTTTTATATTTAGTTAGTTATCTTGTAATTTACTTATTTATTAGTAATTTTATTTTTCTATGTCATAGTCACTTCTTTTCTCCGTTTTAGTTTATTTTTGTAATTAACCCTTTCATATATTTAATAATCCCAATGTAGACATCCTAATTTTTCTTAACTATATATTTCTTTCAGTTAAAACATTTTCTTACTCTTCATAAAATATTAAAAAAATACTTTATTGCAGTGGTCTCCTTATTCAGAAAGAAATTGGATACGTTGGAGACAAATAATATTGGTTTCACAATTGTAACAATTAAAATTTGTATATTATAGAATTAAATTTAAAACATATACAAACACAACAAAATTAGATGGATTTGAAGTAATATTTAGTTTAATTTATAATTCAAAGGAAATATTATTTGCAATTAGCTTATGTAAAACAAAGTTAGAACAATTACAGAATTCACAACTACAAAAACAACTACAAACATTCCAGTTTGTTATAAAATGTAGATCACTTAACAGCCTTACAAAGTATGCAGAGGGGTTTTTATTTATTTTTTAATTTTATTTTTTGATTTACATTATTATTTATCCTCCTTTAAAACTGGCGAGAGAAGTTGATTATACTAATTCTTCTCTTTTTACTCTTTCTCTTTTATCTAATAATCATGGTTCTGTGCTTTTTTCTTACTTTTCTTCTTTTTGGAATTATAGCTTTTATTTTCTTGAATCACCAATAAATAATTACTCTTTATTTATCAGTTCTATATTGTATTTACTTTTCAGTGAAATTGATGCTAATTTGAGGGATGTTGCCGGTGCTTTCATTCGGTCACTATTCTCAGTCCTGTATGAAGTTTACTCTAGTTCAGCTGGACCCGCAGTTCGTCACAAATGCTTGAAAGCACTGCTTAGGATGGTTTATTTTGCTACTCCTCAGCTTCTAAAAGTAATTAATTCATTTTAATTGCCTTGTGTTTTAATCTGATTTAATTTAGATCATTGTAGCTTGTTTATGATACCCATAAAATTTAGTTCTGGATTTTTTAAAGATATATAAGTAGGATAAAAGGAATCCATATCTTTTCCTACATTAAAGCAATCCAACTCTTTGCAACCAATAAGAAATGTACACCTTTCAATTTCTACCTGATTTTAGCTATATTAAGAATTTTATTGGATACTTATGCTATAACAGACTCACTTATATTTCTTCTCTGCCCTTTAAAACAGACCTGTGTATTCTATTCATATTCTAGTATTACTACTTTTTTTAAAAGAAAAACTGGTAGAATTTGGAGTTTTGTATTGAATGAGTTTGTTATTGGCTGAAACCAGTGGAGTGAGAGTATTTAGAGAATAACCAATTTTAAAAATAATAAATATCTTCATTATTTTAGAGTTTAATATTGATATTTTCTTAATAGAAAGTGATTTATTATAATTAATCTGAAAATCAAAATCATTAAATATTAAAAAAATTCTGTGCCATAAACAAAATTTCTTAGAAACAGCTGAACCAAATTTGATGAAATTAATGAAATGTTAATATTATATAATTTAGGTTTCAGTGAAGTGCCTATTTTTGTAAAAGGATTTATCTATCAATCTTAAAGGGATTAAATGAAGAGTTAAAAGTTTTTCTAACATCCAACCAATAACACCAATCTGGAGATTTTGCTAGTTTGGTAAATGCATTTGTATTTTACATTTTCTACTTTCCTGATTTTGGTCTGATCTCTGAAAGTTATTCTATAAATTTTTTTTTTTTTTTTTTTTTTAATGGCAGGGGTGTCTAAGCAAATTAATTGTCATATATTGTTTTATTTGATTCATAGCTAACCTGCTCTAGTAAAATTATAAAATTGGTAAGCCAAAAATACCATAATGTTACTTATTGTATTGATTCAATACTTAACATATAAGTTTTAATTTATTGCTGCCCCATATTAATTTTTAAAAAGTGTGCGGTTCTTTATTCAGTCCTAAATAGTGGCACTATCAGAGAGCTAAATGTAAGATAAAGAAAGTCAGTCTTCCATAATAAGAATTCTGTATAGAAATATCATGAAAAAAGAGAAAAAAATATATATGTAAAGAATAAGATGGTATAACAATCATCTGTAATGAAGAAATACATTGGCTAAGACACCTTGGTTATTGAAAGACGATTAGTAATGTTTAGGCTCGGAAAGGCACTTGAAAGAATGAGATACATAAAAAAAGATTTTAAAAAGACAATAATTAATAAGAAGTCTATATTATTATTATTATTATGTATCAAGCTCTTCCACTCTTCTTGAATAAATTAAAAAAAAAAGGCATTTTATGTTCCTCTAGCTTTATTATATTCCCATTATTAATAAATCAAAAAAATGATTTTTAAATAGACCTATTTGTTAACCTGGTCCTTAAAAATTATAAAACTTTTGCAGGAAGTCCTTAAAGCTCAAATGGTTTCAAGTCATCTTGCTGGGATGATGGCTTCCACTGATTTGAGGATTGTTGTTTCTGCTCTTCAAATGGCAGAAATTCTCATGCAGAAATTACCAGATGTCTTTAGTGTTCATTTTACCAGAGAGGGTAAGGAATTTTACTCCGATGTTTTTGTTTATGTTAATGATAGTGTTAATTATAATTAATATGAAAAATATAAATTTAATCTCTTTAAAAATTTGTTGTTTTAGTTTTCAAAATATATAGAATCTGAAAATCCAATAAAAACAAAGTATGTTGTACACCACAAAATTTCTCAAAAATGTCTAAACCAGTTGTGATGAAATTTGGGATTTAGATCTCTCCATTCAAATGTAGTCCCTAATTTCAGATGTGTAGGGTCCATTAACCTTGCAGGATAAAAATATTGAAATTGCTCATATATACAAATGGTTATAACTTACAACTATCCAACCTGATGTCAATTTGACATATGCATTGAGCTTTTTTTTTTTTTTTTTTTTTTTTTTTTTTTTTTTTTTTTTTTTTTTNGGGGGGGGGGGGGGGGATGAGGCTGAATATCGATATTATCGTTCCAAGGCCTTCATCTATGTTGGAGCATGAACTAGCCCTCTTCAGAATCAATGATTTTTTTGTTGTTGTTATTTAAAAGTATTAATTGCTTTTCCAGATTCAAACACTGCTGGAAACCCACAGAATGCTGAAACTCCTGAGGATTTGATTAACGTAGATGACGATGAAATGCCTCTTAGTGACTGTTCACCTATAACAAGGTTAATCATTTGTTTTATAATAATTAGCTATTATTGTCATATAAATAAATATTTGTTCCAATATTACTATATATCTCTGTCAAAATTTAACAATTTAATCTTCATTGAAGAAGTCAATGTGAATTATTGACGAAACTCCCAAGACTAGTTGGCATTTATCAAAATAATAATGGGCTGCCCAGCACCATATAAGCATTTAGAAATGGGTGGTTTTCTTGTAACAACTGACAACAGATGGTTCTCTATAGACAGCTCATGGCTAACAAGCATAGGTTATTATTCTTGTGTTCACTGTATAACTTCACTTATGCTTAATATAAAAAAATATTACATATTAGAGCATCTCATTTAAATAATTTAATGTAAGGAACCGAAGAAAAATATTTAAGAATTTCTTACTGTTTGGCTAAAGAAATTAAATTATGTTAAACTGTTGTGATTCCTGAAAAAAAAAATCAGCCAGTTATTAAAATCTTTTTGTGGCAGATATAAAGAAATTTAAATCAATTTAAAATTTTTTAATGAAATTCCCTGTATCTTCTCCGATACAAACCAGTTGGGACTATATTCACTAAATTGTGTGAGTTCTCATATGCATGTCTGATGCTTGTAAGTATGTATTACATCTCTTAGGCCCTGTTTCCCTTTTTTTTTTTTTTTTTTTTTTTTTTTTTTTTTTTCTTTTTTTTTCCCCTCCCCATAATAGGTTTATGATGGTAACCCCTATTTCTGATGCAAGGTCTGTATCTAGGAGATATTCAGTTGAGAAAAGTATTGATGGCTTAGTAATTTTAGTTTTTTCTTAGTTTATTTTCTAGGATTATTTTTACCCTAAAACACAGGGTAAAATAGTAAATTTCTTTGTGAAATATGTTTTGGCTTTTTTTATTATTGGATGCAGTTGTTATTTCTATTATGGCTTGGATCAAATGTAATTAGGAAATTTGTTCCAGGTCAGTATTTTTCACTTTTTGTATTTCTAAATGAATTTTGGATAGCTTCAATAATTTTGTTAATTTTCAACTATTCCATAATGAGCTATATTAAGAGCAAATGCATATTAAATTATATATTTGAAAGGGATAAGAAAATCAACTATTATATATTTTCTTTTAATATCCCATTCTATGGTCTCCAGTTTAAAATTCTTGATTTTTACACCTGTAATATCATAATATATAGTAATATTAAATGGTAAGGGTCACTTTCAAAACCAGGACTAAACTATCTTAAACTAAAGTGATCAGTAAGCAGTAACGTGTACTCATGAAATTCATTGAAGACTGTTAAGGAGGATTGCAGTAAATTGTAAATAAAGCGGTCAAAGTCACAGCTACTTACTTAGTAATATCAATTACCAATTTTTTTTATCCATTTTTTGGAGGCAGTAATATTGGTTGCTGTCTTACCAGCTAAACGAATGATTTTTTTTTTTTTTTTAGAAGAATGAATATTAATAACTCTAAAAGGAGAGTTTGTTGACCGTAGATATTATTCTAAGATGATTTTAGTTGGGGTTTGGTCGAGGTAGATCCAAAAAAACACAAATTAAAAAATGTATTTTTTTAAAATAAAGGATTATCTGCCAACGTTTCGGCTTACATTGTAAGCCATCTTCAGGGCTGTAGCAATACAATGTCATGAGAATACAATAATATTTGAAATTAGTATAATAGAGAATTACAATATAATATGATATCAAGAGTATGAATGTAGAAAGCTATGTAAGACAATTAAAAGTTTATGAAAACAATATGAAAAAGAACCAATTTGAAAAAACATGCAAACAAACAACTTATTGACAAGANCTTACTCAGGTCGTCTCCTCCATTTTAACTCATCTCACCCTCATCATCAAAAAATTAATGTGGCCAAAAACCTCATCTACAGATCACTAACACTCTCTGACAACATTTTCCACAGAAAAAATATTAAACGTGTTACTGACATCCTCCTGTCCAATGGTTTTCCTACTCACACCATTAAAAAACTTGTTAAGGAATTTTTTATTTCCTCTTCTCCAACTATCCCCCTTCCCCAAAATAACGACCTTGTTTTCCGTTCTCTTCCTTATATTCCAAAACTGTCTGAAAATATTAAGATTTCTCTCAGAAAAACATTTCCTAACCTCAAGCTTTCTTTTTCCACCAATAACAAGTTAAAATCTATTTACACCATCCTCAAAGACCCCATTCCGCTTCCTAACAGAACTAATGTCGTCTATAAAATTAAATTCCCTGTTCCACACCGAATTGCCAAGGTTCTTACATTGGACAAACAAAAAACCCGATTTCCCGCAGAATTAATAACCATAAAAATGACATCAAGAATAAACTAATAAAAACTGCCCTCACCAAACATGTTTTTCATGAAGCACACACATTTGACTTTGATAGTTTAACCATTCTTTCCACTGAACCCTATCAACACAAACGTATTTTGTCTGAAACCGTTCACATCAACTTACAACACTATCCAGTTAACGGCAGAACAGACATAGAACAAATTTCCTCAACTTATTCTAACATTTTCAACATTCTAAAAACCATCAGCCCTCCGTCTCAATAAACCTGTCAAAACATTTTTCCCAGTTCCAAAGTCACTTATTCCCAATAATACCCT
>KZ807112.1:23348-35498 GCA_000696205.2 Oncopeltus fasciatus
ACCAAAATTTATAAAATATAAATAAATAATAGCTATTTGGACAAAATGAAAATATATATATTTAAAAATATTATGCAAAAATAAACTGAATGTATTTGGATGATTTCGTATTAATTTTGTTCCCGATCGTAAGACACCTCTTACCCTTTTAAAATTCAGGTCAAGTATGGTCTCCTTCATTAATAAATTTCCAATTAGTCTGAGACCCCTTAAATTTTTTTTTTTTTTTTTTTTTTGGTATTTTGATAATTTCATTATTTTTTTAGTTTTATTTTAAGCAAGAAGATTAAGTAATGTTTCGTGCCGTTCAAAACACAGGTCACAAGGAGATCACTTGTAATGAAATTACGAATGCAATCCTCAATGCTTACAAAAATTATATCAAATTAAAGAATCTTATTTTATTTTCTGAAGATCAATTTTTATATTTTATCTTATATTGCAAAATATTGTTTTTTGTTATGCATTTATTTCAACTTTCATATATGATTCATATAAATGTAAAATAAATTTACAGCAAACAATGTCTAGCTACTAAATTGTTTTTATTAAATTATTTTAAATTTAAACGATAGATATCAGCCCCTGAAATCCTCACGAAAGAAAATAGACGTAGTAATATGTAATTTTTAGTGCAAGGGAACAGAATAAATAATCTAACTGTCCCAGCCAGGACACGAACCTGGATCCCCTGCTATCCGGGCCGGTGCATTTGCCACTTATGCTACCGAGACAAGTCTGATAAGTTATTAAATAAAAATTAAATTTGGACTCTCGACACTAGTGCGGGGAATTTAATAACTTATCAGACTTGTCTCGGTAGCATAAGTGGTAAATGCACCGGCCCGGATAGCAGGGGATCCAGGTTCGAGTCCTGGCTGGGACAGTTAGATTTTTTATTCTGTTCCCTTGCACTAAAAATTATCCAAATTTACGTGGGATTAAAGACCACAAAATAAATAATATTTATAAGTAGTAATATGTAATGGTCACTGTTATCTCTCATGTTATTGGAGTCAGATTTTTTTGGGACTTTGTTCTTAGCGGTAACGTAACTGTCTGAAAATTATCGAAGGAAATAATAAAAATCATATACATTTTGATATATTATTAAAAGAATAAGCTAGCCCAATTAATTATGCGTAATAAAATTAAATATATACCGTCTGTAATAAGTTGTAATTGTTCAAATTCTGTTTCTACATATAAAAGGAAATATATTTGACAACAATTAAATTTGATAATGATTATTGCAATTCATGGTATTGTGCTACTCGTGGTATTGTGAGTCTAATTTTGAACTGTGTTTAGATAAACTGGGCAAGTTGATAATTTTGGTTTTTATTATTGAAGTACTTAGGCCGGAATAAATGTTGTTATTTTTCAAAAATGGAAATTCAGTAATCCAACAAATATCATATATTTATTTAATACTTTCCATATAATATACTGTTATTAATAGTTGAAATAAAAGGTGTAAGTACCTTTTCATTGTTCATACTATAGGGAAAATAATCTTTTATGAGATAAAGTTGTATGATGTGCCCACTAGATTTTTCTTTCCACCCACAAAGTATCAGGAAGGCAGAGCACTAAGGAGGTGAGCGGTCACTCTCTGAGGATCGAAGTAACCCTATTCCCAGATGAGGTGGCCTGTCCACTCTGAGGATCCAGGACACTCATCATCATCACGGACCAGGACATCCCTCTATTGGCTCTATCATCAAGTCCTTGTACCATGGCAATTTTGCCTCTCATCAGGGGATAGGGCATTTCGCTATTGAGGCTATGATAACACTTTGCCATTGATGGGGTATTTGAGAATCATTATTGTCAACAAATCGCATTACTTCCTAAATAACCAACCAGCTAATGGGTATAATACAATAATAATAACTGTTATTCTATAAAGTAAAATAAAATAATTTAAAAAATCATGTAACTGTGAACCTCTATTGCAACTTTTCATCAATTTTAAATTATTAATAGAGTTCCCGTGGTTTATATTTAATATTTTTTTATATAAATCTTAGTCTTTTTACCCATTTATTGCTGTAAATAAATATTTATTCCCAGTTTACTTAAAACTTTCATTAATAAATAGTGACTTTCATAACTTAAATCAGATAGAAGAGCTTTGAAGAAGCTATGAAATGCTGAATTGTATGAATATTTTTCTTTTCTTTTTTCATTAGTTATAAGTCAGATAAAATACATATTTTACAAACGAATTTATGAATCTTATAATTTGAAATTACTTTATGATTTAAATTAACAAAAATGTCAGTGTTAACACTGTTAATATCTATTCATAAAAATATTATCGATATTTTTGACAATGAATAGGAATTTCAAAAATTTAGTGGATAACTATTCACTATAAAAGTAAAGAAAAAAGAAAAAAAAAAGATAGTATTTTACATTAAAGATTGTCTAGCGCAGTCATCACTCAACATCAGTAATGATTTTGCTCTTTTTGTACCTCCAGCTCAGTTATTTGTCTGAATTATAAAATAAAATTTCGTTTTATAACATTCTTGATTGATCAATAGTTTTAAAAAGAAGCAATTTGAGCAACAAGTTTTGCTTAAACAGTAGACTTTTCGATATGAACACATGATAATGCATAATTTAAAATTTCAGATTTTCAAAGGGGTCTCAAAACATCTAAATATGTCTGCGCGTCCTGTTCAAGCGAGGACGTTGTATTCGTCATTGATAGGCTTGGCGGTTTCTTACGTACGCAGTGTTTTTTTTTTGTTTTGTTTTTGTAGCCTCTATAGACCTGTACCTATTACTATATACTTATATATTTTAAGGTTTTTACAATTTTCATAATGCTACACTATTCTAATTTTTTATAATAGGAGGGTGAGGGGCCCGCATTGTTACAGACTTGCATACTAACTTAATACTAATTAGATACTAAAATATTTAAAATATATACATATTTACATAACAATATAATTTTACATGGTATATGTAATGTATGGGGTTACATTTTGGGGTGCAGGGGTAAATATGTGTGCGAGTATCGGAATTTGATCTTCTGTTCGTTCACCCCCGAAGTAAGCGAGCACCCGGCCTTCTAACCTTGATTCCGAGAGCCGTAATTATATTCCAGATTAAGCCTCCGCCTCCCCTTCACGACTTTCTCCAAGCAAATGGAGGCTCGGTCGAGAATTAAATTTCCTGCGTGCTTGAACATTGAAGAAGAAGTCCAAGGAAGAATAAGAAGAGAAAGAGATATAGGGCGAAAATGAGCAGAAGAAGTCCAGAAAGCGAAACCTTGAACTACATCAAAGTTGTAGTAGATATTAAATCATTTTTGTGTTTATGTGTGTGGGTTTAGACGTTTACCATTGTACCATGATCCTCATCCTTAGAGATTACTTAAGAAATTCAGTAAAAGTACTGAAGTTGTGTAGTGTCATAAGCTGTAAATTTAAAATATTTGTTTATCAACTTTTCAAGTGAAGAAAACCTCGCTCAAATTGACTTGATTTTCTTGTATCAAAAATATACAAATAAAAATCTGTGTAGCTCAGGAACAGAGCCAATTTCCCAAATTGTTTTCAATTTAATATGTCCGGGGGGCGCGAGGGTAGCTCACGGGATCTCAAGCCTAGGACAATCTTTTATTTATAAATGAAATCTTGTCATGAACCATGGGTGTTTAGAATGGTGTGACAACTTGTAGATACCCACTCCCTCCTTGATCCTAAGTGGTTGAAAGGGAGGCTAAAACTAAAACAAAAAAAATTATGTCCGGTGTATAATCTATAGGATTATATCCACCAATGAATATGTAATAAATATATTTATTGAAGACAATAACAGTAAGTATATAAGTTAATAGTCCCCTTCCTTTAGACAAAACATAAAAATCAGGGTAGATGGTGTTTGGCCGGGACGTAAATACATTTATGTAAATTTATTTAATGCACGATGATCAATTGGTTAAGGTACTGGACTCCTGAGACAAAGGTCCCAGGTTAACTGCTCAAAATATCCAGTTTTTCTTTATTTCTGTGCTTCTGTTTGTAATGGAGGTGTGCTGCTCTTTGGGTGTCTGCTCTAGCGTGCCGTGGGTCGATTTACCACCGTTTAAGGCCTGTTGCGGGCCAGGGTTTTTTTTTTTTTAATATATTTAATGTGTAGTTGTTTACCTATTAAAAGCAAACGTTTCGACTTGCATTAAAACTCATAAAAAACTGCATTCTTTCTATGTCAGTAAGGACTTCTTTATTTCTCCATTATGTAAAAAAAAAAAAAAAAAAATTGATAAGTTCCATCTCACACAGAGTGTCCTCCGTTCTTCACTTTGCAATTTATTTTTCGAGAATATATCAATTTCCAATTTATTTTTACCACACTAGTTTTCATACTGTTCGGAGTCTGAATATCTTCAACATCCGACGCCTTGCCAATGTCCTCGAACCGTACAGTTTCTCTATCTACAAATCAGCCCCCTCTTTAATAATTAATCTGTGCGAGTTAATAAATACTTTGAACATTTAAAATAATTTCACAACCTCCATTCCTTTATCAAAAATTTCTTTTAGAATTGGGCAAGGTGATTGTTGACACATTCTCCTCTGAATTCCGTCTTAATGGTGTCGACCTGTGGGACGTAGAAGCACACTACTGGAGATTGGAGAAAAGAGCAGGATACGTGCAGGCACGCGTACGAGTGAGTGACAAAAGCATTGGACAATGAAATTTTCTGCCCCAGAGAAATTGGAAATGCCAAGGGTGTGAATGAGACCAAGGGTTGTTTATTGGCCTACAACTTCAAATTTTAGATTGATTTTTTTTAAAATGCGCTAAGTTTCACTTAGCGCACAATGCCTCTAAATTGGTGTTAGATACGTAACATCTATATATCTTACATTTTTAAAAGTAGAGAAATTTATTGGGATTCGGTCAAAGTTGATCCTAAAAAAAACAATTTGTAAAAATGTGTATTTTTTATTTTCTGCCGACCTTTCGACTTACATTGTGAGCCATCTTGAGAATCTGAGAGTTACAAGAGTGAATAAACGCTTGGCAGAAGTAACTGTAAAAACTATAAATTGAATAAATATCTGCTTTACAGAATCAATATGTTGAAATACAATGTCATTAGTTAAACATAAAAAAAATTAAATGATTTACATTATTATTATATAAACGTGCCTTAAATAAAAGTAATGTGAAATAAAATTCTGTGAAAAAACAATATAAATGTGTAGAAAAATCCACTACACCTACCAAAAGAAAAAATTCTCTACTAATAATAGCTATGGTCAAAAACTGTCCATTTGAATTTTAATTTTTAGAGTATCTCCAATCAAGAAATTTCACACAAAAAAATAAATCTTTGTAAAATTTAACATAAAATATTTCTTGGTTTAAAATAACACATCTTGGAATTGTAAAGGATTAATAAATTAGTCTTTGGATCAGTTTTCATTTTTTTTTAATTTAGCGTAAAGTGGGGTTTTATTTTTGTTTTCAATTAGTTAAAATGTAATGCATATTGGATTCTGTAAAGCAGATATTTATACAATTTATAGTTTTAACAGTTACTTCTGCCAAGTGTTCATTCACTCTTGTAACTCATCAGATTCTGGAATGGGCGCATGTAATACGTCATCAAAGATTACGAAATTCGGTGAGACGAAATTTAAACTGCATCTTGTAAGTGCGTGAGTCCGTGAATGTGTGACAAAGAGAGGATCCAAAGCCATAAGCAAGGTCCTAAAGGAGCAGAAACATTACTTAACTATTTATTATGTTAAAATGATGGAACACTCTCCTTACATTCATTATCGAAGTGATACTCTGTTGAATGACGCCAGCTTCCCAGTGACCTTCCTCCAGCCTCGTAGTTCTCGCTGTACACATAGAGATCGATGGTCCCCCTACAGATGGCTTGTACGGTATTATGACGTCATAACTCAGAGAGAATATTAGGATATGTGGATGTCTTTAAGCCCTGTGCGTCCATGGTATTATCTGCTAAGCTGAAAATCACAGATCCAACATTCACTGTTAAACCTTCTGCTGCGTTAAAATATTCCATATAGTTATCGAATTTCATCAGATTACAAGTCACTTTTAAACTTCTCATCACTTCCCACATCAATTCCCTTTATATCCTTTCTCAGCATGTATATAATAATTGATATATATGTATATTGCCTCTATCTCTCCATATTGAAAAAAAAAATATTTCTAAATTGTTCTAACACATTATTCAATGTATTTGGACGTTTTTGAGGAAACCAAGTTTCATGAAATGTATAATTATTAGTAGAATATAATTGTACATATGCCACCATACAAGTTGGATAAAAAAATTTATTTATTTCGTCTAGAGTCCACTATTATTTAGAGTATAACAATAGTGCGCCTTTAATAATTTAAAACAATAGCTACATAAACTTAGCAGGCTTTTCATTCTGCTAAAGAAGATTAGCATACATAAGTTAAATTGAATAATTTGATTTTAAAAGAAAAATAGGAAACAAGGATTCTCATAGTGGCTGAAAGACAAAAGAAAGGGAAAGAAAACAGCTCCACCAATAACCTTAGTTACACTGTTAACTATATACTATTTATTGTTGTTTTTTTTTTCAAATGTTGAACACATGTTAAACATTTTCTTTGCCCTTATTAGGTATTTTCAATTTGAGTTCTCTCATAAATCCTCTTTACTTGAGACATACATTCTCTAACAAAGATAAAGATATTATTAATTTATCTTTTTTGTCTTTCCTTTGAACTTTCATTCAGTCTAGGCCGATTTCCGCTATTAAAACTCCAATCCAACAGTACAATAAACAAAACGCTTAGTTTTTGTTTTAAATTTCGAAAGTAAGACTCCAACTAGGAGGAAAGATATTTTAAAATGTAACTCTGAGGGTTGCATGTGTCCCATGCCTCTTTAATCAAAATTACCAATATAAGTACTTGAGTTAATATCTTAAGTACTAAAGAACTGTTAAAATCTGACACATATTTGTCATAACACATTTAGAGTGGTGGTTATTTTTCACCCTTCACTATCAGACTAAATCGTTCTGTGACTCTTATTTATGCCATTATCTAAAGAAACGTGATAAATTCTGTTATTTTAAGCAGTCCTAGTTTTAATATTTGTATTTTATTAAATTTTAATAGAAGAAAGATACGTACGGTTGTCCATTGATAATGACACTGAATTCCTTAGCCGAAGTTCATAGTTTAAATACTCACAGTGCACAATTTATTCTTTCTTCTGTGCTTTTGTTTGTAATGCAATATTATCTGAGCAGTCTGCTGACTGTTAATTATTGACCTTCTCTAGTGGGCCGAGAATAAACACATCCGTAAGAAATTTTTCTCCCCTCTTTGACTTGTTAAAGATCCGGTGTAAAACAAAAATGGAGTAAACGTCGTTTAAGGGATGGTTGTATCATTGGATCAAAAGCGTTGGTTATATCAAAGTTTAGTTATATCAAAAATTGTCGTTTTACAAGTACTTCAATCTAGAAAACCAATCCAAATTTCTAAGCACCGATATAAGCACTGCAAGACAGTTAATTGTCAATTTTCGTGGGTCACTTCAAAATTGTCGTAATTTGAAGGTTTCGTCACGGAAGACAGGACTAAGGGGTAAAATGGTGGGGTGGGGGGGCTGTTGAAAGTCTCCAAATCTCGAGGAAAGTTGATTGCAAGAGATCTCTCAAAGTAAGAATGAGAGACAAGGATGATTTTCAAGTGGGTCTCGAAAGTGGAGTCTCTAAAGCAGAGAGAAAGACAGACTTTCATTAACGCTATCAGTAGAATAATCTTATCTCTTATTCTTATAATTGTCTCTCTCTTTCCTCCCCTAATTCGTCTGAGTGCCGTCAATTATACCCATTATCCGTAGCACGAAATCCTCAGGACGGATGCAGTTAGCGAAACCCGATGCATCCTAATCATACATGGGGTACTACTAGAGCGGAAATCTGATTGTACGCTAGGCTGCAGAAGGTCAAAAAACAACCCTCAATGTCTGGATATCCAGCAAGAAATTTTAAAAAATTTATTTTTTTAATACTGAAATTAACTGTGGTATGTAATCCAACAAGAAATGCAAAGGAAGCCAGAAAAAAAAAACTTTTACTACCTCAGTCGGGAATCGAACCCGATAGTAAGTTGTTTTTTTCTGGCTCCCTTTGAATTTCTTGTAACAAATTTATGTTTTGGGAATATATTATGTTGCAACACATCTGAAGTTCAACATTTATTGAAGTACACGTTTTAAGGGGCGCCGGGGTAGCTCATGGGATCCGTTCGGGTCTCGCAATTCTGGCGTTGCGGGTTCGAGTCCCGCCTAGGGCAATCTTTTATTTATATTAAAAGCTTGTCCTGAGCCATGGTCGTTTAGAAAGGGGTGGCAACCTGTAGATACTCCCTCCCTCCATGACCCTAAGTGGTTGTAAGGGAGGCTAACACTTAATAAAATATAAAAAGGAAAAAAAAAAAGACGTACACGTTTATTTTAGATTCACAATGCATTTGTTTCATGCCTTAATAATTAATAGCTTAAGAAATGCATTCGTTCTGTATTAATTCAGATGTTTTATTATACTTTCCGTGATGTCTATTTATAGTTAAGTTATTAAAATTTTTATAAAAGAAAATATTATCAAATTTGTTCAAAACCATAAGCTAGCCATCCTTTCAATATTAATCAGAAAAAAAATCAGTGAGTTTAGCAGAATGATCTTGTATTGTAATCAAGTATGAGTACTTTTTGTTATTAATATTTATTTTCTTCTACATTTTCTTTTATAATTATATGCTTAAATTAATATATTAATATATAATATTAACTATAATATATAATAATAACTAATGTTAACCATAACTTTTTTTTTATTTTAGCTGACATTTCGGCCAGAATAACAGGTCATCTTCAGGGCATAGAGATTATGAAGTTAATGGTCATTTCATTTTTCTGACATGATTAGCTCATTAGGCCTGTTCATCTTTCTATTGAAAAATAAATGCCATTCCTAAACAAAATAAACAATAACGTTGGTCCGAGATTCGGTCTTTGAATTTGGAAAAATAAAAACTAATTTTAAAACAAAAAGTTTTTATGGTTATCAACTTGTTTTAGCAGACATGATTTAGTTATCTGAAAGCAGGAGACTCTTTCGTTTCCCTGAAGAAGTCCGGGAATTCAGTCAGACACGATAGTAACAATAAAAACTTTTTTCATCAAAAGTAAATTCATTTTTACAAAGCTCCACAGTCAACCAAATCTCTCAAAGACAAGGTAAAACAGTTTATTTTTACGAAAATATTCCTAGGTAGCCTATATTAATATGCATTCGTGATAAAAAAAAAAAAAAAAAACTTTTTTCGACAAAAAAGGAATTGGAATGATGGTTGGGCAAGTAAAATCCCGAGTGCTGAAAGTGAAATTTTCCGCTGCTGTAGCCATCGTCGAATTCCCCATGAAAAGTGAGAAATACGCTGAAGTACGGTACTGTTGCGTGAGGGTCTATGCCCCAGGAGGATCCCAGTGAAAGACGATGTCCTCCAAGGTGAGTTCCGAGTGAACGCGCGGCCTCCCGGTGAAAGGTATCTGAACTTGACCTGCATTCTTGGCGCTCTCCCCTCCTACGACATTTCTACTCGGAGTGGTGGGGATTAGGGAGGGGATTGAGTGAATTAATATACTTTCTAACTGATATTGTGTGCTTAATTCCCAGTTTGCTTGTTTTCCATTTTTTAAGTCCTGACAATAATCAATTTATTAACAAAGAAAATTGTATGCGATATATAAAGTGGAGTCGAAGTGAATCCTTGTACAACACACTCACATTTCTGATCTATTTAAGAATTTCCGAATCATACACATTTCTCTTAACGCCACTCAAGTTACCTCGAAAATTTATTATTTTCAATTTCTATTCTATCAAATAAAAAAAAAAGTAGGGCGCTTCATTAAATGCGAGAAAATTCTCAATCCATATAAATAGAGATGAATGAAGATATGTGCCTGATTAAAAGGAAATTTATCGTCGAGCTATAAGCCACGGATTACTTTTCTCATACTACTCCGTAGCAGTGGGGAGAGCTTAGAGAAAAATATTAGTTTTCACATTCTGCCGTTAAATTACCCCAACCCTAGGCTTCATTCCAGCAGATCTCCAGCAGATTTCAGAAGATCAAGTAAACAACTTGCTGAAATGAAAAAAGAGTTTGTTAGGCCATTGTGATGGAATATTGCAAGATAGTTTACAAACATTAACTTGAGAAATTATTATTATATTGAATTAATAAAAACAGAACTCTTTGAATAAAATACAGAAACATTTATATATATATATTATATCTCCGATTAGAAGATTGTCAAAATGTTTGAAACACAAGAACTGCGTGAACTAAGCAGGTTTCCCATGTTTATTAAAAACGGACATTTGAGATTAAATGTGGCTGATTACTTGATCTTACAAACCGGATAGAGCAATGAGAGTGAAATGTAAGATGACTAAGGTAGGCTCTGGAATATCCAAGAGGGTAGTATAAAGGAAAAGCTGTCAATATTTGTTACATTCTTTAATAAAGGTTTTTTTTTTTGTTAGCTAAGGATAGGCAAGGATAACTATAGGGGTTCTGATAGTGATATTGATAGGGTTGTGATAAGGGTTGTGATAGTGATAGTGATAGGGGTTAAATATTGTTCTTGATACTTAGTTAGCATCATATATCCGACAAATCTATAACCGCCTCATTATATGAACTCCCGTGCTCTTGGCCAGACCTCAGAGATATATTTTTTTAAACACTTTATTTATGAATTACATCCTGCACAGCGAGCATCAATGTGCTCTCAAAAGATGTGATAAATATAAACAAATAAAATAATATACAATATAAATTAATTTAAAAACAAAACAAAACTGTAATACATAAATATTTAAATTAGCGTGTACTTCGCTTNAAAAAAATATACAATAAATTAAAACAAATAAACAAAATAAAATAATAATAAAAAGAACTCAGAAAATTTTTTTTTTTTCCTGCACACATAAACACTTTTCATCTTGTAATTTTTCCAGAAGGAATTACCTCTCTCGCTGATTTCAGTCCAAAAATGCTTTATTAATAAGGAATACAATCTTAGTTGTGGTGTGTTCATTTTATATTTTAAACAATTTTGTATTTTAAATTATTGTATAAAATTATATTTGAAAGAAATTTTGTTCTGTTTATTTTTCCTGACGCTAATAAAAAACAATACACATTAATATTTTTAATATTGATCTCTAACAAACCTAAACAAACAAAACTGATTTCGACAGTTTTGTGTGTGTGTGTGTGTGTGTGTGTGTGTGTGTTTATATATATATAACATATATTAGAGGAAATTTCTCTCTTCATACAACATTATGCCCGGTAGACACAGAGACCTACCGTGATGTGAAAGGTTCTACATATATTCTCGTGCCAGCGGGTGATCACATGCAAAAGAGCTTAATGGCATTTCACGTTTGTGTACATCTCGCGTGTTTCCGCGTGAAGGAATGGCGTATTATGTCCGATCTGTCACGCGTCTGTAACATGACGGACACCTCAGCAAAACAAGACTACTATCGATGTAAGTCAGCAATGAGGTTAAATCCAAAGATGACACATGGTAACCTCAGAGCAGTTGGATTCGTGATGCGCTACTGCGAATTTGCAGGAACTCTCAGTTTGCCCAAAGCAGCCGTAATCCCTAGACTACTTCGAGTAGGAAGTTTAGGAACTCAGCTTATTAAGTTGGTCCTGCAAAGTACCTTCTCCTGGAGAATAATGCTATTGCTGTCATCAGAACATGTACAATCCCCTCCCATACTGGTCGACTGAAACCTCTTAACATCAACTAGTAAAACTATTGTTCACATTAAATTCATGCCTATTTTTTTCAAATATGCAGCCTGTGTACTTTATGTATCGCCATTATAGATCCTTTTTTCCATTGCATTTTAGTACTTACGACTAGATCACATTTTGGACGAAGTAAAGTTGTCAACTTGGAGGCAAAAAAATTACATACATTAACAAATAATATAAAGCAAAGCTTTACCTGTCTTCCCTTATATATATATATTTTTCATCAAAAGTAAATTCATTTTT
>KZ807112.1:35613-47798 GCA_000696205.2 Oncopeltus fasciatus
GTTTGAGGTATATATATCAGCAGAAGTGTTCGTAAATACAGAAAGCTGATACGGTAAGCTGATACGATTCATAAGTCAGGAACTGTGCATTCGATATTCTCCGAAGTATCTCTAGTCCCACTTTATTTTTTTTGAAAATACATATCGTACTATCATATCACTAATATTGTAAAAATATTGTTATCATTTTTTTTTTTATCATTCCATATGCATTACAACCACTTGAGACAGTTATGCCTTATCTTTCATATAGTATCAGGTATGAAAGAACTTTATCTTATATTTATTCCCTTTACATTTTGAAAATTATTATAAAAACTCATTGGCTTTTTAAACAATTAATGAGAGGGAATATAATAAAAAAATCTATCTGTCCCAGCCAGGACGCGAACCTGGATCTCCTGCTTTCCGGGCATGATTACTAACCTAAGCTGGACAGATAGATTTTTTATTCTATTCCCACGCATTGTTTAAAATTTACGTGGGATAATAAACCACTATTTATATTATTGACTTTTTTTTTCTTTTTTTTTTTAGCCCTGAGTATACATTACAGGTCGAAACGTTAGTATGAAAGAATAAATTATCCTGAAACCTTACCTATACAATTTTTTTTACCGAACCACGACTATTGATGTACTTCTTAATAAATTCTGAATGAGAAAGATAAAGAGTAAAATTTTGAAAAAAATATTGATTAAGATACAAATATTTACCAAAAATATAGATAATAATAATAGGGGTATAATTAAGTATCATTAAAAAAATCATTACATTTTGGCAGTAAACAGCTTCTATATCTGGCCTTGTGTACAAAACAGAACTGAGAATTTACATAATTTATAAAAGTGCAGTAAAAATTCTCAAGGGATAATATAATGGGAAAAAGAAAATTATGGAAATCAAGAAAAATTGGGGGCTGAATAAAAACTATTTGTTTGCACCAATATTTACACAGTTTTTTTCGGGTTTTTTTCCCTACCGTTTCCTCGATATAGCTCTCAACGTTCAACTTATCTCTATTATGCATTCTAACAATCTGCATAATGCAGTATAACCGCATCTTAAATTATAAATATTGTTGAAAAAGGGATTTTCTCTCTCCCAAGAGAAGCTTTAAAGTAGCAATTTTTTTTTTTTTTTTTTTTTTTTTTTATTGTAAAAGTTATTATGCAGTTATGAAATTCAAACTCCAACAGACAAGAAATAAAGGAGTTGTTACTTTCCCCCTCTGTGCTTCTGACAACAATTATTCTTCAGATAAGGCCTCTAAGTGATAGGGAAAGAAGAAGAGCAAGTTACACGGAAAATTTTGCTCTCATTAAAAGTTTTCTGCAGGAATGGCTGACTTGTAAATGCAGATTTTACAGTATGTAGGTCTCTTCACCTCAGTACACTAGGCATGACGAGCTTAACTCGCAATTTTGTTTTCGTTTTTTTTTTTTTTTTTTTTTTTTTTTTTTTTTTTTTTTTTTTTTTTTTTTTTTTTNTTGATTTTTTTTTTTTTTTTTTTTTTCCCTTGTAGTAATATTTCCGGCTGACAAGGATACAGTTAAACTCTCTAATTATCCTGAAATACTTATCTTTCTATGAACAGAAATGTTTACTTTGATTGAACATATAATTGTCAGTCTTTCCTTATTGAATAAAAATCACTGATTTTATATTACTATTTAAGATTGTAAACAATATTTTTAATTTAAGGTTTAATATTTAATAAGTTAACATGGGACATTATGAAGTTATCTGGAAACAGTTGTTTTTCTTTTCTTTCTGATATGCTTAATTTAAATTTAAGAACCATACGATGGTTCAATGAATTATTATTGAAAATGCCATTTTGCTACTTAAGCATTTTTTTTACCTATTTTTCAAACAGAATTTTATACTTTATAATTGCAAATGCAACGGATGCTATATAAAATTTCGAACAGACCTTATTTTTACCTTAAATAGGTAAAGATCTGTTTAAATTCAAAATCAAAAGTAGTGTCATCATATTAGTTTTATTTCCTTTCAGAAATTTTGCTAATTTCACTTGCTTCATCTTGAAAATATTTATGGATGTTGAGTTGCTTTTGAACATATTTTACTTTCCATCCTAGTATAGCTCTCTGAATTGGATGAATTTCTGCTTTGCAGCATAGCACAAGGAGTCTTCAAGAAATAGGTTTACTCTTTGGAATGTAACAAATTGATATTATTAATGTAAAAAAACAAAGAGGTATTTATGCAGTATGAAACAGAGTGTGAAAAAACTATGAATAGATAAATAGGTAGATAAATAGATAAATATTTTTCTTAAAGAGATGTTTACAATTCTCACTCCTCATTGGATGAGATTAATCAATGTAATCTCCTCTTGCGGGTGAAATGGGAAATTCGCAGATGATCCTGCTGTCTGTGACCATAACCACTGCGCTGCCCGTGGAGATATTCACCCCATAACGGAAGGCCTAAACTATCTCTTCCCGTACTATTTCAGTGGGTTCGCTCGATTGTGGTTATCGAGTTCCGTGAGTCGGATGTACTAGATTGTAACCTCACCTACAACCTCGTTGTTACCTTCCCACGTGAAGCCCTCGCTCTATTTTGGAGATTAATCCGAAATCAGTACGTTCCGAAAATCATTTTCATTTATCACATATTGCTAATGGCAATTTTATTTTTAAGTATTTTTTGACTTATTGAAAAGAGGCTTTATTTGAATTTAAAATGAAAATTTTTTTTTTTTTTTTTTACTTATCAGGAAAAAGTGATTTCACCTACTTGAATAACCAAAAAATGTCTCGGTGTTAGTTTCTGTTTTTAGTAATGGTGAACTTGAAAAAGAATCACTAATTTAACTCAAAATCGAAAGGGACAATGAAAAAAAAAAAAAAAAAATGTTGAGGTTTGAGGGAAAGATGGAAGAACTCAACGCTTCAAGTTCATTATTAAATATCTTCTGATATAAAGTATATTTTAGACAAATATTTGAATATATAAACAGAAAAAATCCTTTTAAATTTTGTGATATTTTTCATCACTTACACAACAAATATTTTAACATATATTCAATTAGACTATATCTACCCCCCCCCCCCTCCCATCTGAGAGATTAACCAAAAATTAATAAATTACATTTTTTTTAAATAACGAATTTTGTTCCTATTATGTATGAAAAATATGGAGTAGAAGGTATCCCACGAACTTAGATTTCTTAATATTTGTTTTTATAAAAATGCTGAAAAATTACGTTTTGTGTCCATTTAGTTTACCTAATTACTTCATAACCCTCACAGCAATGAATAACTCATCATTACATAATCTCCCATAATCAAAACCCATAAAATTTGTACTTTGTAGGATTTTTGTACAACCAGGGATGTCTCCGAAACTTTTTAAGATATTTTATGATTAACAACTAAAGAAGGGAATATATTGTTAATAGGCAATATTTTTATTCTTTCCTAATTAGAATCTATGAAAATATCTGAATGTTTTGGATAAAACTTGAATAACTTGATTTTCTTAAAATAAATTTCCTAAATGTTAAATTATCTACTTTTGTTTACTTATCTACTAAAAATTCCTCTCTCGTTATCCTTGATTCACTATTGCTGATATTTTAAGTTTTTTTTTGTTTTTTTTTGCAAAATTTGTGAAAAATAGATTTTTTAAAAATATATTAAGAGAGCAGTTTTATTATATCTTCGATGGAAATATGCCATTATGGAAAGGAAATGGAAAAAAAGAGGGACCTCACTAATTTTGATATTTAGTTACTCTAAATGTTTTAATACTCTATGCCAAGATATTAGCATATAAATAATGATTAAATTTTAAATTTTAACCATGGGGCGCCAGGCTAGCTCAGGGGATCCGTACGGGTCTCGCAATCCTGACGCCGCGGGTTCAAATCCCGCCCAGGTCAATCTTTTATTTATAATATAGAAGCTTGTCCTGAGCCATGGGTGTTTAGAATGGGGTGGCAACCTGTAGATAGCCCCTCCCTCCAATGACCCTTAGTAGTTGCAAGGGAGGCTAACCCAGGAAAAAAAAAAAAAAAAAAAAAAAGAAAAAAAAAAATTTAATTATTATCAGGGTTGGAGATTGGCTGGGCGTAGAGTATTATGCGAGAGAAATTAGTTTGGTTTTCGGCCAGGATTAGAAAAATCATTCTGATCAGAAGTTTAGTTCTGCACTCTGAGATGTGACCATAAACCTCCCTCAAATACCTCTCCATACATCATTATCGCCCTTATGATGACTTACAGGTTAAATCTAAAAGTTGGCAACAATAAAATAATTATCCAATAACTTTGAAGTATCTTATTTTTCTAATCCGGAATCCTGACTAATTTCTCCAGTTTAATTATTAACTAAACTTTCTCTAAGCGTTTTAGTACAGCAATTAATGAATCAGTTAATTAATTTTAATAAGGAAACTTACGTACATCCTGAACCCAAAGTCTTTCTTTTTTCCTTCTTTAGAGTGTTAGTCTTCCCGTCAACCACTTAGGGACTTGGAGGGAGGGACTATCTACTGGTTGTCACTCAATTCTAAACATCCATGGTTCAGGACAAGCTTTAATTTACCGATAAGAACAGGTACTGTGCGTGATTTGAACCCGCAAGGATTGCGAGACAAGAACGGAGCTACCATGGCACCCCCCAAAGTTTTCCTACAGTAATAAGAAGTTCACGTAGGCTTCCACAGTCATCAGATGTATGTAAAGTTTTTTCCGGGTTGGACCGTGTAAAGTTTTTGATGGTTGCCGAGCTTTCGCACATCCTGTGATCGCTTCTTCAGGGCTGAATAAAGAAATTCTCTATTCTCATTCTCTATTCAGCCCTGAAGAAGCCATCACAGGATGTGCGAAAGTTCGGCAACCATCAAAAACTTTACACGGTCCAACCCGGAAAAAACTTTACATACATATTTATAAGAAGAAAAAAACGGTCGTCTTGAATCCATTCGGTTTTACAATGATCAATCCATTTAGTGTAAACTAGGGATGAATGACTTGATGATGTGATTGGCAATTCAATGCCTGTCAGAAACGTGATTGATTCCCTTACGCTTTGACGGAGAGGTTGCGCCCAGTTGCAGCACGGCGCGCCAGTCCACGGAAAGCGAAGCGCATCCTGACCAAGGTCGGGATAAGAGCCGTGACCCCCCCCCCGGGAAAGCAGAAATTTCCCCAGTGTTAGAAGCACTTTCCCCCCCAACTGGGGGGCAACGAGCCTTTTCTTCTGATGGCCATTACGGAGTTTTACCTCAAGAAAACAGCCGCTACCCACCGCCTTGCCGATGGGGCTGGGATCCAATTTCCCACGGCTCGTCTGCTCTGAGATGAGAAGCGCCCTTACTTAGGAGGCTCTTAACCTCAATGGACTCAAATTTCATAATAATTACTGATTTACTTCTACGAGAAGCACGAAAAATGAGCTTTTTTTAAAAAAAAAAAAAATAAATTACTCAGCAATGGTTACAGTTGTTCTTAATAAGTGATACTAGACCTTTTCATTGGCCATTGATTGATTCAAAGTTGTCATCAAAAAAACTGTTTCCTAGAGATCCAACATATTTACGAGCTGTTTACGTCGGTAGCATGGCGAGACTTCCGTGGAAAAAATAATAATTCCTTATCAACTTTGAAGAAGCTAAAAATATTATAAAGTTCATATATAATATTATATTCATATATATTGTGTGAGTAATATACAATTTAACAATTTCATTTCGAATGATGGGCGAGCCCTTAAATTTGTGAAATGCATAAATTTAGTCTTTTCATTGCATAATATTGAGGAAAATCATTTTTTGTTGAAATCAAATGAGAAAAAGGGTGGTTAAGGGGTAGACAAAAAATTATTAATCCAAATAACTTTATGGCTAAGAAAAACTTTTTTGATTATAGTTGGCGGAAAATGTAGTTTTATAAATAATATAATGTATAATAAAAAAAATAAAAGATTTACGAATGCAACTACGACGTGTAAAAATTTCTCCCACTCTATCCATCTCTATCTATTTATTTCCTTTTTTGATGATTCATGGGAAGTCTGCTTAGTTTACGCAGCTCCTGCGTGACGGACTTATCTATAACGGCTACAGTATAAATCAGCTGATATTTGTTGTTATTTGGATATATTAGTCTTCTTTATATTTTTTCTCCTTATGTACCTTCATTCTTTGCTGTCCTATTCTTAACTTATTTTATGTGACTCCAGGGTGACTGATGGGATTCGTTCGCAGTCCTGGCACTGAGTGTTCAAATACCACCCCCTCCCCCCTTACGCAAGCTTTTCGGCGAATATACACACCTAAGTTTGATGTGTTGAAAAATAGTGCCATTTGAGTGTTTTATTTCAATGCTTTTTAAATTAACTTATATCAAATTGAGAGTTTTAATGAATTACTAGTAGCTTTGTTAATCTTAAAACCTAAAAAGTTCTACAATTATACGATCGAAATTTAGATATCTAAGTTCTAAAACTATCCCTTTTCGAAATATTACATTAATTCTAACCTATGGATTTTACTCTTTAGCCAATGTAATTCTCTATCAGGATGGATTAACTTAATATTATTTTAAAATAATATATGCATCATGAAATACCAACATATAATTTCTTAGGGGCTTTTTGTATTAATGAAAAAAATAAATATACTTACAAGTTTTACTTCCTTCTGTCATTCTCAGATTTTTTTGTTTTTGTTTTTTAGTCTTTTTTTGGAAAACCTACCCTGTCGCAACTATTAATTTAGTCTCTTCTTAAGGTTCTATTTTCATGTAAACTTGAACCTTAAACTAAGTAGCGGTGGGCTTTAAGCCCCAAACAAAAGCCATTAAATGTAGTCTATTATATTTTCAATCGCCAAATTATAGTTTTACATTGTAAAGAAGTGATTTAATGACGCTATAGAAGCATTAATGAAAAACGATTATCCGACAGAATAGTGATTAGGGTATGATACCCAGGCAACTTGGGTATATCAGAAGCAAACCTGTCGGCTGTCTGTGGCTACACAAAAAGAAAGCAATTTGAGCGATCAGTGATGAGTTATTGGTGATTGTGAGGGCGATAGAATCCATTTACTGGAGGAAATTGGGAGATCTATATGATTGTATTCTGTAAATGGTTTTCTTGTACACCACATCGACTGCCACAACTCCCCTCCCCCTCTCAATCACTCTCTCTCTCTCTCCCTTTCTCGCCCTCTCTCTATATATCTCTTTATCTCTATCTGACTATCTCTCTTCTCTCTCTCTCAATATCTCTCTCAGTGGTACTTCCACTTTATAGTCTTATAGTATTTAAATTTTGATTTGCGTAACAAACGTCCTTCTGGACCGGCCTATATATATCGGCTAGAGTTAGCAATCATATAGGCGATTATAAGATGTATAAGCGATTTTGGAGACAGCTGCATACATGTCTCTCCTCTACACTTGTACTCAAACCTACTTCTCTCACTCACTCTCTCTCTCTCTCTCTCTCTCTCTCTCACTCTCTCTCTCTCTCACTCTCTCTCTCTCTCTCTCTTTCTCCTAAGCATATTAATTCATTCTTGATTACCGCTATCCACTTTCCCTAGACAATTAAGAAAATCATACTTTTCACAAGCAGAAAGAAATGCCTACGAAAATTTCTACGAAAAATGAGAAGAACCGCCCAATAAACAAAAATTATTGTTAAAGTCTAGGGAAGCATGTGACGTGAGGCACAGACCTATATGGGAAGGGGCCGATCGAAGGATGCCACCTGCTCCATTTCTTTAGAGGAAGAAATTAGGGTTACACAGAAGTCGCTGTAAGATTATTTTAGACATGCCTCGATCTTTCAATGAAGTTATAAAAGCAGCTCGCAAACCGCTACCGAGTCAGTGCTAAGCTAAGCTGTTACTCAGTGTCAGATTCCGTGTCATATCTTGTCTGTCTCAGAGCCTCGAGCACGTTGTATTACATGTATTCGCTAGTGTTCTGAGGCCTCTTAAATAATCACATTTAATTTATTTGTCCATATCTATTAATTATCTCCAAGTAATTTATATTTTCTATTTTTTTATCAAATAGTAAGGGCAGTAGGTTCGATTGTTCGCTGTTATTTGTAGGTATATTAATTTTTTTATTCATAAATTAACTTACATTTTTATTTTTATTATTATTGACTCGTCCCCTATAACATTATGCTAATAAGTATCTTTTCTGATATACTTTTTTTTTTAAATTTAGAACCATATTTCTAAACATTCTTCAATGTAGGATCGGTAAAGAACTGTTGACATTTTTTTTTTTTAAATTTGTCAGTGTCAATATGAATAGCTTTATTTCCCTATAGAATAATTTGAAGCGTTTTTTTTTTTTACTTTCTGCTTACTCACATGTGGTAATCCTATTTCTTGCAGGATGGACACGAGAGAGGAAGGAGCATGCTAGCTTTGGGAGGGCTACTGCTACTCCTGGCATCGGTGGCCGGAGAAGACCTCGCCAGCGCCCAAGACCCGTCGCCAGCCATCGACGCCAACTCCAGTCCGCACTCAGCAGTGATCTTGGCGGACTTCCCAACGGAGAGCCCAGACGACCTGCAGGTGCCGGCCGATCTGCCTGCTAGACTCGGCGACAGTGGAGGTGCCAATGCCACCGAAGACCTCCAAACAAAGCCGCCTTCTCTAGAGGCCGTCACCGAGGGGAAGTACCTCGCAGACTCTCTCTCCTTCCCGCTGACGCCGCTGGTTGACGCCACCTCCTCCTTCATGAAGTCACGTAAGTCCTCCCATTCATCTGACTTCTGTCCATTTTCGTCAGGGCATTGTGTCTGAGTTATCCCTCGTCACGTTCTTCCCTTCCACAATGAAACGGGTCCATGGGAGAGGAATTTGACGCTAAGTGATGGAACAAATTGAAAAACAACAAAAGATTGAATTAAAGATATCTAGTGCTCACAAAAGTTCACTTTTCCCCTTAGATTTTTATAAATTTTCAATAACTTTGATTTCCTTTTTTAAAATTAATTTAATAGAAAACGAATTCTATAAAGTCTTGAAGACATGCCGAGGAGATCCTTTTGCGTCTTTCAAGCCACGAAGGATTGAATCCCTTCTCGAACTACTATTTATTGAGAAAATAAAAGCCTGTCCTTCCTAATAAGATGTTTAGCTCAAGATATCCCCTCCTTTATGACCCCAAATGAAACGGGACTTTTAAACAAAAACCAAAAAAATGCTAACTTTCAGAAATATTTCATCATCCATTACATAATTGGTTCATTAATAAAATAATTTAAAACGCATTTTTAATTATATGGATGGTAGATCATTTCAAAAAACATTACCGTTGGTATTCTTTTTTGTTTATTAATCGGTTATTCTCTTCTTTTTTTTTAAATATTGTTTTAGCCCGAATGTTATAGCTCAATAACCATGATACATCAATAATAATTATCTTTTCTTTATATTATAATATATATCTTTTCCATATATATATACATAATAGAAGCATGCACAATGCACTTGTCCCGTTGGTGCAATGCAGAAAGCAGGAAATCCAGGTTCGAGTCCTGGCTGGGACAGATAGATTTTTTATTCTACTCCCTCGCATTAATTGTTTAAAATCTACGTGGGATAATCAACCACACCTAAATTAATATATATAAATTATAAAATAACTATTTAAAAAGTCATCACAAAATTGCTGTATCCTTTCAAAAAAGCACTTCATTAATTTAGTGAAATGATTTTAACTTTCTCATCTTTGTAAATTCAAGGATTAGTTATAAAACAACCATTCTTTAGTTTTGATGGTGATTTTCTAATTAATAATGCAGGGGAACTCCTTCCTTGTATATACTATCTATTTTTACTTTATTTTTATATTACAGACAAACCAACAGACAATAAAAAGGCAGAGCCATTAGTAGATACTTTTTGATGGGGTTCGATCATGGTTAAGTTCAACCTTGACCGAACACCAAATAAAATTCTCTAATAATATAAATATAATTTTATTGTGGTATTTTATCCCATGTAATTCTCAAAAAATTAAATGCAAGGGAATAGAATACAAAAATTTAGATTTTTAGATTATACAGTTAGATTGTTTGTTTTTTTTAGATTAGACAGTTAGATTTTGGGATTAGACAGTGAGATTTTTTATTTTATTCCTTTGCATTTAATTATTTAAAATTCTCTAATAATAATCTCTACGGTCATAAGCTCTCAATTTGAAGGTAAACCCCTTATTTTTTTTTTACAACTATATAATATATATTTATATAATATATGTTTATTCATAAATTCATCTTCCGGGCTTGACCCTGTCGAAAAGTAGGCCAGGGAGATGTTTTATAGAAGCGGGAGGATATTTTCAAGAAGAAGAATTTCTTAGCAATAGGCTATGGTGAGGTGTAATGTATTGTTAATGCGAATAGTTATTGTTGATGTACATAGTAATTTATTTGTACTAGGAAACTATGTAATTTATAAGAAAGAAAAATTGAGAAAGAATGGAAAAGAGGCATACTGAAAATGCTATCTAGTTAAGATTTAATAGCCTGCCCTCTTTCAGAAAGTTCATTACAGAGTCGATGACTCTATCGTCATCCAATAGAATTTCGTCTAGAGTCCCATTCAAGTTATATTTTCCCCTTGTTTCTTTATATTTTAGGCACTCTGTAAATATATGTTTGATGGTAAGAAGTTGTCCACAGACCTCACAAATGGGTGGGTTATCCTTTGCCATTATATAGCCATGCATGAGTAAGTCTTGTGTGTCCTATTCTTAGTCTGGCTAATACCACTTCTCTCTTACGGTCAGTTGACATGGAACTGGACCATACCCTCGGAGTAGATTTTATCTCGCGTAACTTGTCCGTGATTGACCACCATATATTTTCCCACTTATTAAGTACTAATTTTTTAACTAGCGCTTTTACATCATTCAATGTGACTTTTGAGTATATTTCACCATCTTTCATCGCTTTCTTTGCTAGTACGTCTGCATGTTCATTGCCTGAAATTCCGCGGTGACTAGGTATCCATTTAAATGTCACTTTGCAACCATTCTCGTTGAAGTGATCTATTGCTACTAAGGTGTCTATTGTCAGATGTTGGTTGGTGAAAGGGCTTTGTAAAGCTCAAAGAGCAGATATAGAATTGGTAAATACAGAAATTGATATATTTAATAAATATATCAATAAATATTTTGATCAATATATGTCTGATATATCTGTTAGATGTTTATATATCTAACGTACATTAAGCCAATATTCCATAAATTCTATAACTTTTATCTCCACACATTCCAATTAAAACTGGAGCATATACATTTTTTTCCAACTTTCACCTGATAGGAAGATTTGAGGACTCCAAGGAGAAAAGCCAGTGGGTCAGTAAGTCCGAACATTCACCTCAGGCCAACGGGAAGGGAGAGTGGACCTTGACCCAGCTGGCGGAGAGCCGGGCGGGGCTCCTACAAGGTGATAACGCTTTCTGGCGATAAGCCGACTCTTGCCTGAGAGAGAGAGAAATGTTTCTTGGAGGCCGGAAGAAAGTGGCTCTGGGGAATCAGAAGAAAGAGACTTCTTTAGTGGAACCGGTTCCCTTAGATAGTTCTTGAGTCACTGAATCAACTCCGACTCCATTCACTGCTACCTTCATATTAGCTTCTTTTACTTTACTAATTAATTGGGAATAAATAGAGGCTGATATTGATGCGCTATAAATTAAAATTGTAAACGTTTGTGGAATGACAAGAAGCATAAAAGATAGAAGCCTAAAGGCGAATATATAAATATTGAAATATAGTAAAATTTCCTTAGCAGCAATGACATCTCGTCATTAACTGAAATAACACACACATTGGAAAACATAAATTAATTATGAATTATAAATTAATGAATTATGAACTAGATGTAAACACATTGAATCTTTTAGACTTTTAGAAATATCAGTTTTAGTAGTTATGATCAATAACATTTGTATGGAAACAATTCTAAAGTAAGTTTTAGGTTACTTTAAGTTTATTTCATTTTAATAAGAATAATCCAGGAATATTCCTCTGGTTATTTCCTGACCAATGGGAGAACATCTAATCACCAATGGGTATTTATTGATAAATTATTTCCCATAGATAAAAATAATCAGTCCATTCGAGAATCAAAAATTCATTTACATACTAAATTAAATTAAAAAATAA
>KZ807112.1:57862-69007 GCA_000696205.2 Oncopeltus fasciatus
AGACGATGAATTAGTCTTACTTGATTCTATTAAATATATTATTTAAATATTTTGCTAATTTATGTCGATAATAGGAGCATATTTTGTGGAAACTTTGAAGGTAGCCATGTAGGATCTAGAACATCATTTTACTTTCACTTAACACTTTTACTTGCGTGCCCACAAAGTGTTCAAAATGACCCACATATGACGTCAACAATAGCCCCTATAAGTTACATGTGGCAGAATAATAATCCTCATTGGTATTCAACGTTTTTGTAGCATGCTAATCTTCAACTTGGACACATCCGACGCCTCATTTCGAGAGAAAATTACTCTTAGAATGCTTGGAGTATTTAATAGCAACCAAAAGATAAGGGAAGCTATTGTTAATAGAATAGATAAGTAAATGTATTATTAGGAATTGAACAAAAATAAATCATATATATAAATGCACAGGAATACCGTAATTCAAGCAGATTTCCCATGTTTCACTAAACGTGGATATATGAGCAAATTATTAAATTTAATTTACAAGCCGGATAGAAGAATGAGCGAAAAATTTATAACCAGCAATGTCTCCTTTAGACTGACTGGGAAATAAAAGTGAGGGAAGGGCTCTCTCATCTTAGCTACATTTGTAAATTTGTTCCTTAAGAAGCGTTTTCGTATGAATTTTACTGAGCATAAAATTTATGAAATTATATTTACACCAATTGTGCTCCTTAAACTTTTTCGCTACACAAATATCAAGGAATATAATACAATAATAATTTTTGGTCTATATCAACCATAATTATAAACAAAAAAATAATTTTTATTAATTTTTAAGGGTATACAATGAAAAGGTCCAAGCACACTACCTTGAGGAACTCCCGCTTCCACTTGGTAGAAATCGGTGTAATCGAATCCTTGCCGAACCCTAAAGAAACGATTAGAATATTCTAATGGAGATTTACAAGCAACCCTAATTCCCTCCTCTGAAGAAATGGAGCAGGTGGCTAATTTCCCGTACAGGCCTGTTCCTCTCGTCACATGCTTCTCCAGTCTTTAACAATAGGTAAAAGTTTTAAAATAAGACAAAGAGGATTAGGAAAGTCATATACTTTCTAAAAATAAAGAGTTTCAGACCACCAAAATCGACATCTTACTCTAGACAAGCAACGAAAAACTTTTTAAGTATTTTTTAACAATGTACAACTTTTTTGTTTTATGGAGGCTTTTAATGAATTTCCACTTCATAATCTATCTATCACAGGGACCTATAGTAATATAGAAATTACTTTGTTTGCCGCAGTGAGATCTGCTGTTAGTTATAGAAAGGGATCCTATTACTCCTCTTAGAACATATCCTGTCTCTCTTCCACTAACGACAGGAGAAATATTTGATTATAGAACACCCAATGTCAGCAAACGCAAAGTAATATGATGTGGGATATCCATGTCGTGTGTTGCCTACCCACTTCAACATTTGTATTTCCTCCGCCTTAAGAAATTACACAAATGTTCAGAGCGTACTTTCAAACATGAACTTATCATATTCGCTCTCAACATGTACTTTCATACAAGTGGCAGATAAGGACTGTGCTTACATGCACTGACACATTTATGTGATATAAGGAGGGAAGGCGAGGAACTCCTCAACACCGAAATGTCCTACAAGCAGGAACTACGTGAATCAGGCAGATTTCCCACTTTTCATTAGATCCGTAAATAAATCATACTTGATCTTACAAGCCGAGAGAGAGAATCAATAAAATATGTAAATACTATGAGGCTTGCTTTTGGACAACTGGAAGAGGAAGTGAGAGAAGGCAGTTAAGCACTGGAGACCTCACAATATTAGCAAGTTAAATTCTTCAAAATTTTAATTGAATCATTAAACAAAATTTAAAATAGACATAAATAATAGGTGCCTTACATAAAAATGTTACGCAGCCTAACCAAAGTCTACCTTTGAACTCTACTAATCAAAAAATTGTTATAAATGTTGAATTTTTTTTTCTCTACATTCAAAAAGTACAATAATCACCTAATTATATTCTTAAATATTCATTTTGTTAAAAATGTTTTGAAATATAAATATTAGCAGGGGGAGAAGAGAGTCGGGGTTCGTTCAAAGGTTTATTATTAAATAAAAACAAATTGGTAAATAAATATGTTTTTATTATTGTAATAAACAGGGCAAAGTTATACAATTATAAGGGATAAAAAAAATTATTAATCTTATCTTAAACTTAAGAGTCCATTCCTAGGCTCTCGTCTGAGAAATTCCTGGGCTCTAAAGATGAGACAATGAGTCTCGAAAGCGCTCAGCTTTAATAAATAAATATCATATATCCCCGAACGATGTTTAATAGTTTTTTTTTTTTATCCCTTACAAAAAGTTTTTATTATTAACAACGTTTTGGTCTAAATTTCAGACCTTCTTCAGGGTTATGGGGATAATGAATGGACAGAGTCACGAATAGCGAGTTCTAATTCAAGGTTGCTAGGGTATTGAATAATCAATTATTTGATACCCTACCAAAAACATTAGCAGTGTAAATCCGGGTTTAGACTCTGAGTGGAATGCGGGGAGTGGAATAGATCATCTTGCCAGCCTCGGTGGTACAATGGCTAGCATATTTGCTCAGAAATCGGGAGACCCGGGTTCGAGACCCGTCTGAGGTGGTAGGATTTTTTATTCTAACGGATATTCATTTATTGTATTAAATTTAACGAGAGATAAAATACCACAACAAAATCCGTATTTAAAAAAGAAATATGGGAAAAACGAGAGTTTAACAAATAGACGTCAATGTTGGTTTCTTCCAATATAAGACGATGAATTAGTCTTACTTGAGGGCTTAGTCTCGGAGTGGGGTGCGGGTAGTGGAACAGATTATTTAGCTAGCCCAGGTGGTGTAGTGGCCAGCATACTTGCCCGGAAAGCAGGAGATCCTGGTTCGAGACCCGGCTGAGGTAGTAAGATTTTTTATTCTAACTCCCTTACATTTCTTTTATTTGCAATTTTAGTTTTAGATTATATTTGACAGTAATAATATTGATAAATACACTAATAATTTTCATATATTTTCGGCTTCTTAACTCCTCCTTCACTTAGCTTGATTTCAAACATTAAAAATACTGAGGAAATGGTTTACAAAAGAAAATTCCTGTCCTCTCTTCCCCCATGTGTCTCTCAACGCGGTACCCCCTCGGTACTCAAGCCATTTTATATCGGTCCCTAGCGACCCGCTTGGTAACGTCTCCCCAAGGACCTTTCCAACTCTGGAGACATAGACTTCGAAGTCCGTCCTCTTTGTCTGTACCAGTTGGTCACGATACTCCTAAGTCCTCCATTCTTCAGACGGGAACCAGAACCACTTCTGCTGACATTTCTCAAGTACAAAATAACATTACAGTACTAAATTTGTCCACTATAGGATCATTTTATTTTTGGGACCTTTTATAGGACAATTAGAATGAAAGTATTCCAAATAAAAATATTTTTTATCATAAAAAATTTACGTAATTTCGTTCTAAATATAATGCAAGAATTGGAAAGATTTCTATTTTATCAAACTAAATTTAATTTAAACAGTACATACTGCATTGAACCTTCCTTTTTACCTCGTCCAAAGACTTGAAAAAGAACTAATTTAGCGGACGTATACAGTTTATGTGTGTGTGTATATATATATATATATAGACCTGTGTGTGTGAATTAATGTATGTGGCCAGAATGCAATAAGATAGAAGATTTTTACTGTATTTAACATGGAAATTGGTAGAAAAGCTATCCATGGGACCACTTTTATGTAGTGGAAAACATTTGCTATGTGTTTAAGAGGAAGGATGCATGGGTTTATATTGGTGAAGCAGATAAACCGCCTGGCCCAGGTGCATTGTATGTTCAGACCTTCCTTAAATAACCAGAGACTTCATTTTCTAAACCACATTGAGATGAGAGGGGTTTGTTAATTGTGGGAATAGATTTGGATAATCAACTCAATAAACTAAATCGCAAGTTAGCTTTCTTCTAACTATTAAGATATATACATTTATTTCATTTGCCATGTCATTGGGAGTTACTTTAGNAACATAATTTTCATAATCTTTTGCGATTATATATATAGAGAGAGAGAGAGAGAGAGAGAGAGAGAGAGAGAGAGATTATATTATCTTAGTTCTTTATTGTCATAGGATGTACACCCTTTCTTTCTGACAATTTCAGGCTACTTATAATTTACACTTTTTAATCATAATCCATTTCCAAACAAAACAAAACAAAAAAAAAAGAGAGAGAGATATTGAGAGAGAGAGAGAGCGAAATTAAGAACAGGAGGGATTTAGAGTGCAGTGTTCACACAAGAAAAAAAATCACAAATAGAAATAGTAAAATTTTATTGGATCTCTCGCTCTTCGTCAGTGAGGAGTAAAGAGAAACTCACTATATATGTACATATATATTCATATATACATATATAAGATTTCCCTTATATATATATATATATGAGGGAAATCTTAAAGGAAATTTGCTAACAGTGAAACCCCCATCCATCGAGGGGAGGCCTCCATGAATATGTGAAGCTCATTTGAGACCTCCTTGGAATGAAGCAATGTTTACAATTGTGTGTGTGCCAGCTCTCTCTCCTCAAACACAGTACTCCTTTTCTTCGAGACAAATTGTAAGAAGGACATTTGGAGGAAGGTAACAAGCCGTGTCCTTTGCCGACCGGATTACCATAAGGCTTTCTATTGGCAATTTCCCACAAGAGATCCTGCTCTCAATTACAAACCAGAGAAAATGTTTAGTCATTCACCGTTAAACACATTCCGAAAAGCCCTGAGAGCATGGTGTGAATTTAAATTTTCTGTTTTCCTACATACTCCTGTATAAATGAAAAATAACGAACCCAAAACAAAACCATTGAAATTCAAATTTAACTTTTCTTATTACTTTCCTTGGTCTGACATAACTTCTTCCCCAATGCCACCTTTATCCTTACACACTAAATTTTGTTATAGCATTTTTTACCTTTATTAGTATAATTATTGAGTTCTCCCAAAACAATAAATTATATTTTTGAAAATTAGTTGCTAAGAAATTCTAGTAAAGATCATTAAATAAGTCCAATCTAGAAAATAAAGAAAATCCTGATTAATTTGGAGGCAGTAAGTTCAAAATAAGGTTATATTAGCTCTAAATTATATAGGACAGAACAAAGATGATCAGTTTTAGTATTGAAAACATGTTGAAGAACTTGTTTAAAAATACATGATCGGGACATTGCGAATAAATATATTAACTAGAGTAAATTTTCTAAAATTAGCTCAGGCTTGTGTCAAGTAAAATAATGCGCTTTAAGCGAATATTAATTATAGTATGCTATTATGTGTGTGTGTGTGTGTGTGTGTGTGTGTGTGTGTGTGTGTGTGTGTGTGTGTGTGTGTGTGTGTGTGTGTGTGTGTGTGTGTGTGTGTGTGTGTGTGTGTGTGTGTGTGTGTGTGTGTGTGTGTGTGTGTGTGTGTGTGTGTGTGTGTGTGTGTGTGTGTGTGTGTGTGTGTGTGTGTGTGTGTGTGTGTGTGTGTGTGTGTGTGTGTGTGTGTGTGTGTGTGTGTGTGTGTGTGTGTGTGTGTGTGTGTGTGTGTGTGTGTGNTGTGTGTGTGTGTGTGTGTGTGTGTGTGTGTGTGTGTGTGTGTGTGTGTGTGTGTGTAAAAACGGTATAAAGGTACGGTTTTTTTTGTCGTTTTTGAGTACAAGTAAAAAGCGGGTTTTTTTTGTTTTTTTTTGTGGGTGTCATAATTAGTTTATAGTAATGAAATTCAGCAAAGATTTGTTTACAGAAATCAAGAATAATTTGTTTAAATGGAATATTTTATTAGTTACTTGAGTGAGTTTGAACCATTAAGAGTGGAGTTTGCATGAAAAGTACGTTTTTAATTTAAAATCAAAGAAGTCATAATTAATTGTTTTTCTTAATGTAAAATTTTAAATAAACGGTTGAGGTATTAAACGAAAGGAAATGAGGGATTAGCTGAAATGTCGAGCAATTACATTCAGTGAGCATAATATTTAGCTTAAAGTTTAATTAGTGTTAGCTTACTTAACTAGAATTTAGGTACTCAACACAGATAAGTTTATTTGCTGAAGGGAATATTTCATGAGTTTCACAACTAAATTAAACCATCAAGTGTGGGAATTTACCTGAACCGTATATTTTAATTTTACGGTCTAGAAGGTGCTGTTAGTTTTTATTCTTAATGAATTTTCTCTGGGAATATTTAAATGTTAATTGGAAGGGTTAATTCTTTATTGAGGGGAAATCGGGCTTAAAGAAGTGATGAATAACCTGAAAATTTAAGTGTGAGTACAAAAAGTATTGTGCTGCAAAAATTAGTAAGTTTTTCGGCGAGGATCAGAAAATTAAAATACTCCAAAATTGTTGGGTAGTTATTTTATTATTGCCGAAGTTTTGACTTAACTTGTAAGTCATCATCAGAGTGATAGTGAAGTCTGAGTAGATCTCCGTGGGAGGTTTATGGTCACATCACAGAGTGCAGAACTAAACTAAACGTCGAAAATAATAATAAAAATACACAAAAAATTTTGGAGTATTTTAATTTTCTGATCCTCGCCGAAAAACTTACTAATTTTTGCAGCACAATACTCGACGGAACGAAACCACGTTAAGAATAATAATTTCGTCTTTCATAAAAGGCATATTGTGTAATTGGGGGCTCCTGCATGAAGGTTATTGATTCTCTTTGCCCTCCCAACAGACAATATCACCACTGCATTCCTACACCACACACTAATTGTATTTCTTCCCTACAATACATGTCGAATACTAAAACCAACAAAGAATTAAGGGAAATTGTTCCTGAGGGCATTCTACAAAGTGTGTCCTGAAATCATTGCCTCTTTCTTTTCCAGCAAGGATGGCTTTCGGCAAGAACTCCTTTCTGACGGGCTTCGGACTGGGATTCCTTGCGTTCGGGCTGAAGAAACTCCTCCTGCCACTGTTCATCGGCGCGCAGATCGTCAAGTCCGTCCTCGTCGCGCTCTTCCTTCCGACCATCCTCAGTGGCATCGGGAAATTGGTCAGTACTTTTGGTTATTTTTTTTTTTTTTTTGCTAGTAACTCAGTAATTTTTTAATTACTCTCAAATCCCTCAAACATTTATTTATGTACATGATAAAAATCTCCATGAACCTAAGCCTCCTCCGGTTGATCCTCAAGAAAGTGAGTCATTTATTTGAAATCGTTAGTAATAGGCAACTTCAAAGGCAAAAATCTTCTCTTGTTAGTTAAAACTATTTCCTTTCTTGAATAGACATTCTCGTAAAACTTTTTGTATATTTTATACCAAAAAAAAATTGTTACCAGTATCTTCCAATTACACCCCAAAAACATCTTCCAATGGCATCTCAACAAGGTGACATATTCTAATATCATCCAAAAACTTCTATATCAAATTCAAATTCAAATTTAACACATTAGCCATATTTTTATAACCGTTCGTATTAATAAAAGATGATAAATTGTTTAATAAATAATTGAAGTAGATAAAGGCAGAAGAATGAAACATTTACTGACAGTTTCAGTAGTATACTTATTTTTAAATTTATGGTATTTCTAAACGAATGATGATTGATCAGCTAGTAGCGAAAATTAACTTTTATGAATTGTAGTAATGTTCACAAAATAATTATAAATAATTTCCTCGATGAAGCAGTCAATATTTACATATGAGGATGAGACATTGAGTCTCGAAAGCGCTCATATTTTTTTTTTTTTTATAAATGTAGCTCTTCTTTTTTTTTAAGGGCTTAGGTCAAAAAAACAACCAAGTGTTTCATAAAATCATTGACACCCGTCTATTAAGAATCCCTTGTAAGAATGATTATCAATAGACAGCTAATGAATATTAAAAAAATTGAAAAGGTACACACCCTCAGATCCCAAGACTGGCTATAAGAATTTGAGTCCTTTTGTTGTTAGTAACCTATTAATGACCATTCACCTATCAATCTAAGTGACTGCTAAAGAAGTTAAAATTAATAAATAAATAAAATATGCTTGGCTTCCGTATCTATTGCATCCTTATTTACTCGAGTGATCAAAACATTTCTTCTCTTTACTAACAAATAAAAATAAAAATATAGTATAGAACGCTTTGCTATATGTATTAACCGATAGTATTGAACATAATGTTCTCTAATTGAAAACAATTCCTAAGAGTAATGGATACTTAAGTCTATGGAGACGGAAGTTAACAGAAGAACTACTATCAGGAAACAACAAAAAACAGACGACATGATGGCAAAGATTATGTAGGTAGAATATGTAACTAGAAGCGGATCATCTGGACCTGTGTGTGAGGAATGGGTTTGGGAGTGAAACTCACATGATTAAAATATTTTACTTCATGAAAAGGTTTCAGAATAATTATAATCACTCTACATATAAATTTTACTGCATATTTATTTTTATTATAAAATTATTTATCTAAATATGCATAAAAATCTTTGTCATCTCCTCCTAACAAAAAAAAAATTAATCCAAAGATATCATTCAAATAATTAGAAAATAACTTATTAATTTCTAAACTCATTGTTATCTCATAATATGAATTTCAACAGTAAAACTGAGGAGGAAATAAAATGAAAAGGGGAAAGAAAAGAAAATTATATTTAATCTTAGTAAATATTTGGCATCTGAAGGAGTCAGATTACATTTGATTGCTTACAGCTGGTCTCCCCAACTTCCAAGGATTCTTCACCAAATTTATTATTCAAAAGAAATAAATTTATTAAGATTTCCCCCTGAGCGGAGCTATAATTATATTTGAGTTGAAGATTAATATTTTCCTTCGATATTTTTAAATATATAAAAAAACAGACAATAAATAAAAAGTACACCAGATAGAAGTGAACATTTAACAGATTTTCTAAGTATTATTGTTTCATTAATGTTCTTAGATAAATGATGTTTCAAGCCGGTAAAAATAAATTGTAAGCTGACTAAGGATGGTATGAGTACGACCAGTAGAGGAAGAGAGCTTCTAGGGTTAATTATAAATATCTACCATCATGTTTTCTTAGAGCATAGATCAAAAACATCAGAAATTTACATAACACACCTGTTAAGTTTGATGGAAACACTTCTTTAAAATTCCCTTAAATATGTAACAAAAATCCGTCGTATTGTGATAACTTAGGGATTATTTCGACAACATTTTCAATATTTATATTTAAAAAATGGACTACAGATAAGCATTAATTGATTTTAAAGTTTTTATACAAATATGAAAAATCATATTTTTCCTTTTTAGAGTAATAGACGCCGATTTCTGAAGTTTATCTCCTTTTTATCTGAACTGAGCTATAAACTCAAATTTTCAAAATTTATTTTCTCCAAAGCCCTCATTCTCTGAGAAATAGAGGCTTTCACTGAGCATGAAAGTTCTGGATCCAGCTCTTTGTCTGAAAAAAAAAACGGAGAAAGAAACTCTTGTTGAAACTTTCATCTCTAGTTCGAACCGATGAAGAATGGAGGAAAAATAAAAGGAATAGAAGCGTCTCCATATTAAATGGAAGTTTTCTTATTTTTAAATTTAACAGCGATCAATTTCACTCTTGCTTTTCAATAATAAATAATTATAAACTTTGTTAATTATTTAATATATTTCTTAGGTTTTTAAAATTCAAACGAGTAAATTCGCATATTGGAATATACATGCTTAAATGAAAATATAATAAGACTGACTATTAATTCTGACTGGAAATTAATGGTCAATAATTTCCTGATAATCCTATCACATTTCAAAGAAAACACATTCACATATGTATATATAAGAATTTTCAATATGCTCTTCCCCTAAAAGCCCCCTCTTTTACGAACTTCATGTTCTCTAAAAGAAGCTTTAGGGATTTTGTTTTAGAAATAATTGCAAATACTACAGCTATATATATCATATAAATAATAAATAAAAAGGGNAAATTAATTATAAATTCATTTTGATGCAACAATTGCCTGATTTTTTAAAGTGAAATTGATAAAAAATGTGTTCATATTTTGTTAACAGTTAATGCTTAAGTTTGATCTATATAAATAGAGTTTATTATAAATTAATTACGTTAAATAGTATAATTAATATATGTTCGTACTATAATGCTGACTAATCTGTGAATCTAAGTTCGTAAGGTAATTATTTAACCCCTGTGTTATCCAGAACCCACCAATTTTGTGAATTATTTGATTAGAACAATAAAAAAAATATTTTTAAAGACAGATTTAGATCCAAAGAATATAAAGTATATTTTACTTGGAATAATAGCGAGTCAGACAGGAGTGCACGGGAATGGGACGTGGGGTGCTATTGTAGGCGTTGGGGTTGATAAGAGAGCTGGGAAAATGGCTCTGTATCATGGAGAGGCTAAATTTGGAAGGCACCATCCTTTCATGCACTTAACGCTGCTATTCAGCCCACGCCTCCACAAAAAAAAAAAAAAAAAAAAAAAAATTAATACCTTTAACTTTATTTCCAATTCGTCGAGTTTGAGATTTTACTGTGTTCCATAGCAAGAATACAACTTATTCAAATATAACAACCTGCAAAAAAAATCTTTTAAGCCACTTTTTTTCCTAAAATTTTTATAATATAGCTTTTAGATAGGTATGAAATAATTGAAAATACTGCATGAGGACCAGGCCTGTACGGGAAGGAGGCAATTGAAGGATGCAGATGTTTATTCTGTCTTGGGAAGGGAAGTTGGCATTCTGAGAAATCCCGATAAGAATGTTCCTGCCCCTTTACGCCAGTTCCTGGAAGTTGTAAAAGTAGTATACCTTCACCGAACCCCAACTAAAATCACCTAATAAGAAAAAATATAGTTAATTTTTATAAATATATAAAATGGTTCATATATATATAAAATTTATATACTCAGTCCCTCTTTATTCCTCACTGACGAAGGGCAAGAGATCATCCCCGAAAATTTTACTTTCCTTGTGATTTTTTTTTTGTGTGTGCACTGCACTCCCTATTCCACCTGCTCTTGATTTATATATATATATATAATATAAACTTGCCAACATACACTAGTGCCCATAACAAGTAGTTAAATTTTGGATTTACGGTTATGTTTGTAAATCAATAAATGTTGCCTTATGT
>KZ807112.1:80779-106326 GCA_000696205.2 Oncopeltus fasciatus
CAGGATCAACCAATGGGAAGACAGGCTTCGCCCAAGGACCGGACAGCGCCGGGTATAAATACCCCTGGATTTGAAGACAACTCTCATTCTCTATTCAGCCCTGAAGAAGCCATCACAGGATGTGCGAAAGCTCGGCAACCATCAAAAACTTTACACGGTCCAACCCGGAAAAAACTTTACATAAATGTATCATAATTAGTAAATCGTTATTTAAAATGTCTCTCACATAATATTATATGCATGAATTACACATGTATAAATGTTCTAACTTATGACAGTATGCATAAATAATTACACGATTGTATAGAATTCCTGAGGAAATTTATCATAATTATGCAAATGTTGATTTGATAAGAGTTGTCAATTTTCAAAGGCCTATTATAACTGACAAATTAGTCATCAATAAGGACATATCAAACCATAAAAAATTGCATATGCCAGACTTTTTGTTCTTTAATCACATCAAGTGCTTAAATTCACTTTAAGGAAATCAAATTATTTAGGCTGGTACAAAAAGGCTATTTTTGGTGTATTTGGGCTACACAGTAGTACAGTTAATTTTTTTTTTTAATCTTAATTTTGATTACGTGTAATAAATTTTGATAACAATAATTTTTTATTCTATATGATCTTTTCTGCTTATTTCATATATATTTACAATCCAAAGACAAAAAGACAAAATATATTTTAAACTTATACTCAGACATTATTGAATTAAGAAATTTTTCTTTGGCAAATTGTCTAACTTCTTTTCAAAATCTACTAAAAAGCATCATTAGTTGTGATATGTTGGATAGCACATCCTTATGCTTCACAAATAGAAATTCACAAATTTCTTCAACGAAATATTATTTTAAATCTTTTTAAAAATCGTATATAAGACTTATGAGCATGTATTGTACTAATTGTATTGTACCATTCATACCTATAAGTGATATCAGTGAATTGTATATTACAAGTGTAATCTATTCGTAACCATAATTGTTATATTTTAAAGGAAAATGACTAATTTTTAATATGCAGTACTATTTATATTACCGATATATACTACAAAGAACAAAAGTTATTCAAATTTAATAAAATGAATAAAAAGTAAAACACTTTCCAAAATTTCTAAACTGTTTAGTGTAATTTTTAAAAATTTAAGAGTTCTGATAATTGCATTTGTAAAAAATATAGCAATTATAGAACTATTCGATAGTGAATAACAAAGAAAAACAAAAACAACAAATTCTAACAACTGCACGGGAGAACAACTCTCTTTGGAACAAGAGTTAGCAAATCTCTAAATATCAAAAAAAGACTTTTTCACCCTTTTTGATCGCTTCATTGCAACAAATCCTTCACCGGTGACATCGCTGAAAGTAAATGCATCCATGTAAAATTTATTTTGCCGAAAAAGGAAGAATAAAATATCTATTTAAATGACATTTCTATCCCTTCCTCAGGTTCCTACTTTTTTTTTACTTTTTTTTTTTTTTATTCCCGTCTCACCTGGAATGTACAAAAAAATATTAAGAGACAGGGACTCATCAAAAATTAAGGATTACAATTGAACCACAATTCAAAACTCTCTAACGAATACAAACTCATCAATTATATATTTTTTAAACTAGTTTAAGAACAAGCAGGATCTAAGGCATCCCAATTCCTTTGAAGTGTTTGCAAACCTTCTAACATCCTCAAAATCCTTCTATTCCAATCCAAAATATTCACGAAATAGTATTGCTCCTTGTTACTTGAACTTGGGTATGGTTAAGACCGATGCAAAAAAATATATACTTTCCCGGATTAGTACTTGAATTTCTTTGGTTTTTTCCCTCTACTTTTTTGTGGCAACCGCAAAATTTTGAGCTGAAACCCCCCTTCCATGGAAAAAAAAAAAAAAAAAAAAAAAAAAAAAAAAAAAAAAAAAAAAAAAGTTAAAAAGGTTGGTTTTCGTTTTATTGACGTAACAAAATAGATAGCAGTTGTAGCATCGTCTATTTTCCTCTCTACCTCACTTATTTATTTTACTTGTTTTTTTTTGTTTTTTACGAAATTCGTTACCAAATATATGGCTATCATTAAAATTATCCATAGAACACAAATGTTTGATCGGTGGATATAAGATGAATGAATCTGACAAATTCACTGTTTGCCATTTAATACAAATATTCCAGAGGTTAGAGTAATCAACCAAGAATCCCAATTTCAGTATGAGCACAGTTAGTTTTTATCTTTCTGTTTTTGATGACCCAGGGGATTCTAAGTAACTTACTCTAACCATGTCCTTAAAGCGGTGTGCTGGCTATACGACTTCCTTAGTGTGCGGTAGGTCATCAATAAACTCATCCTAACATGAGTTTCCTCCTAGGCTTTAATAACCTATGGCAGAACTGGCTTTTATCAGATTTCAATCAAACTATTTACATTCGTACCAAAAAATTTCAAGATATCTTCACCAATCCTACTCTTATTTACACTAAACGAAACATGGGAAATCTGTTTAGATAATTATATTATCAAATTCAATATTCATTATTTTATGCTCTTATGCTTATATGCTCTTATGCTTACATGTATCAAAAGGTTGGCGTGGGGAAGGTTATGCGGTCATATACAATGTTAGCTGTATTTTTCTCCTTTATGGTGGAGGGGGGAGTTTACCGGTTTGAGATAGGTCATAGCTCTCTTTCCTTACCACTTACACACTCCTGTTCAAGTTATCATCATCAGAGCGAGGTGAGAGGAAATTGGTGCTTATCAGAGAAGGTAAAAGTGGGCGATGACCCGGTTCTCCTCCTATTTCTGACTTAGGGGGGACAAATAGGAGAAATCCGACGGACGTGATCCCTCCATAAATTGCCTTCTCAAAGGCAATTCCAGCCTTTAAATTGGGATCAGAATCGAAATCTCAACTTGGAAAGGCAAAATGAATCCTGAGAAGTCGAGGAATTTATATCGTTAACTCCTAATGTCCCATTGCCCATCTTATAGTTTTCTGTTTAAATTTTAGTAGTGAAGACAAGAAAACCGTTATCTCTGCTTGCTAAGAAAGAACCTATGTATGTACAGTTTCTTCTTCCGGGTTGGACCGTGTCAAATTGTTGATAGTTGCCGAGCTTTTGCACTATCGGCAACTATCAACAACTTGACAGAGTCTAACCCGGAAGAAGAAACTGACCATACATCTGACGACCGTAGAAGCCTACGTGAACAAGAAAGAACCTGTTATCCAGCAGTCACCTACTTTAAGAAAAATCACCCATTTGACAAGTAATTCAAATAAAATGTGAAAAAAGAAAAAAAAAATAATTTTATCTTGCAAGCATTAGTAAACATCGATGAATGATAGAGTTCTTTACAGTCCGTCTCTTATGGCTGAGGGATGAAGTAAGGCCACATCTTAAAATCCCTCGAGTTACATTCCTTTATATTATCCTCAGTTAACGTTTATACAAACAACTTAATTTACATTTATTACATAAACTTTCATATCATAGTTTCTTATGAATATTTGGTCAAACTCTAATAATACGCATTAGTCAATTTCTCTTTAATTGAAATTTTTTTTAAGTCATGAAATTGTTCTATAAAATTTGGCTTTTTAATTTAAAAAATTGCTGAAACTATGTTTGCCTTAACCCATCTTTTTTTTTTTTAATTAATGAAAAAACGGTCAATAGGTCTTTTAATTCAAAAGCATTTTACATTAGTCCAGTGTGCCTTCTCCAATAATACAAACACAAAATGAAGAATCTGGATGGTATATTTCAGTTCAACATTCGACTTTTCACTAATCCGTGCACAAACATTTGTCCATCTATGTATGAATTTCAATATTTGGATCAATAACAAGGTATCACTAGTTGGGGAACTACCAAAATCAATGTGTTTCCTAAAGGTTCCCTTAAGATAAATAACCTATTAAAGTTATGTCATGATGCAACTTTTTAAAAATTATTTTGAGCTTACTTTTACTTGTCATTAGGTAATTCTAATTCACATACATACACTGTTTTAGGTTCAGGGTAGCAATAAGGTATAACTTTGAGGACAAAGTGTTAAATTTTGATTTTTTTTAATATATACTTCATTAAATCACAGTACGTTTAAAGACTTATTTTTTTTAAATGGAGCCATAGGTGTGTTTTTACTTACATTTTCTTTAGAATCTTTGTTGAGCCAATTTTGTTAGTTAGTGGAAAGAAAACAATTATATTGAAGCATAATAGGTTTGAGTCATGAACCAAGAAAGATCTATGAAATAAAATTTTACATAAAAGATTTCACATAGTGTGCACAGGACATATGTTCAGGACCTAAATTTTTTGTGCGGCATTAAGTGAACTGCATGCAAAGGGCAAACTGAAATGTAAAAAAAATTCATGTTTGTGGGACAATGTTTATTTTGTTTTAATTTTAATTTTGCCGTTTTAATACTGTAGTACTAAGTATTAAATATCAGTTATCACCATAATAAAAAAAATCCTTAACCCAAAAGACTATAAACTAAATCAGTGTATCAACAGAATATCTTTCAGTATAAATACCTAATCGCCTAATTCTAAAGGCTCTCTGGCACATTTTTCACTTAAAATCAATTTAAAAAACAAACAATCCATAATTGTAAAAGGGGCCTTAAAAATCAAAATAATATAGAGATTTATATAAACTTTATAAGATCCCAACTATCTCCTTAAATGGATTTATAAATCTAGCTCATTTAGCCTTTATTGCTCATCCCATCTATTATAGAACTCCTAAATATCAAAGGAACATAAAACATGCCCAAAACATTTATTATAATAGCCTTGAGAAGGATTTGAAACTAATGTCAAATTAATTAACTTTGATTTTCAATTTCGAAAAAAAAGTTACTCTGTATTAGAAAAAACATATGACACCATAAAAAAGAAATGCTTACTGAAAATCAAATAACTGCTGGAGTCATAAAACTGGTGCCATCAAACAATTTATGATGGGATGAGTATTCCCTGAAGTTAGAGCTACTTAAAAGCTAATAATTTTAAAGAACATAAATATAAACTATATTTTATATGGCACATAAAGAACATCAATGGCAAGGCAAACACTCATAAAATATTTTAGCTTCCCTTCAGCAAACTCGTGAATTTGAAAACTAACAATCCCAGCATGAAACTGACAGACTAACATAAAAATAAAATTATTCATGTATGTTCCATATTTATAAAAAAATAACACTAAAATACAATTAAATAGTAAGATTATTTCTTATATTTCATTAAAATAGACAAATACAAAAGGGAATAATCTTTTTAATTTTTAAAAAATCAAAAAGTACGTGGAAAGGTAAAGCTAAGGTTTTTGGATGCGTATTGTATAAACACAATTTGGCACAAGTTGTAATATACACGTATTCCGAGTCATATAACTTGACTGTAATTGAAAACTAAATTACTGAATTAGGAGATGCAAAAAATATGGTCCGTTCTTGATTATATATAAAATGTTCTAGTGTTCAAAATTTTTAAAACATTTTCTGTGATACAGAAACCAACTTATGAATTAGAGCTTCTTTTCCCTCGCTTGGATGACTAAATTATTGGTTGAAATAGATCTAAGGAGGAAAATATCAAAATTTAAAATAAAAATCTTTATTTTTTCAAATAATATATTTGTTATTATTAGTATCATGAAAAATGTGTACAGTATAATAAGTGTGCTATGTAATTTTCTAAAAGTTAAATCTGTTAAAATCTGTAGTTGCTATCATTTTCCATTTATTTCTGTAGAAACCATCACAGAATGTGCGAAAGCTGGTCAAAAAACATATTTTGCCTAAATTAACTGGGAGTAGGGTTCTGGGCCCTTTCTCCATGCAAAATGATTTTCATTTATTATCATTTTTTTTTTTATTTAATTCATGAAAAAATGGATAATAATAATCTATTATTTTTTTTCCTTGAAATTGCAGCATTGTTAATTCCCTCCCCCATGCTATTTTAATTCTTTTTTTTTTTTTTTTTCAAAAAGGAGTAAAATAACTATGAATATTGACCATCTCCACACTTTTCTCCCTAATAGTCTAAATCCTACTTAAGTGAGCACGTATAACACTTACTTTAATTGCCTTCTTTGACCCTTAAAATCAAATCAATCTTTTGCTTACTTTAATCACTTCTAACAGTGATGCACAGAATAAGATTTTTTTACAAATCCTTAACATAGATTTATATTGACCTCCTAATCAACAATTTTTTTGAAAATAAAATCAACCAATGGTTCTTCAACTTTTGTATTATAATTGTTTTTAAATAATATTTTCAATACTTTGAAATTCTTCTTTATTCTAAAGCTCATCTTAAACTGCAAAATACCTTTGTTATTGAACAATTAATTCAACTGTTTATCAGGCCAGATTCTAAAACTTCTGAAATAAAGTATATAGAATATCTTGAATAGCATAGCAGCCTGCCAAGCAGGTTACCTGCAACCCTTGAGGAAACCCTTATTTCGATTTTCAAGCCAAACAGTGTGTTTGGCTCATAACTCACTAACTGTCAATTAATAATAAGAAGAAGAACAATTAAGGGAGCAGAAAATACAGTAAAAGCAATTAAAGAATACTTTACAAAATTATAACAAGAATATACTAACAACAAATAGTAAAAATGAAACTCATTTCTGCACTGATCCTACTATGCAGGATTCCTTAATTTGTTTGTGTGTTAAAAGTATCCCAGAATTGAAATTAATAACTGTATATTGCATAACAAGATTTTAGGAAAAGCTTAAGTCTCCTAATCTTTCTTTTCTTTTTTTTTTAGGAGATATTTTGTCCCAAGGCATCTCCATTAACCTGAAAAATCACATTAGACCATGAGGATTAGGACTCTTCTAACCTTAGCATATTATAAAATCAAATAAATATTTTATTGTTTACAGTTTAATGATCATTATTTGGTGTTTTACCAATTAAGCATATTGAATGGTCCAATATTTTATGGACTGAAATGGTTTCTTAGGTTACTGGTAATAGCTCTAAGGAAAAAATCTGCTAAAAATGAAATAAAGAAAGAATAGAAGACTCAAGATGATGACTAATGATTGTGTATTATTATATAAATTTGTATTTATAATTTATTATTATTATCATACACAAGAGCTCAAGCTTTTTTTTATCTTGTTCTTTTTTCTAATTTAAATAGATCACAAATTACAAATACAATTAAAACTGTTGGAGAAGATCTTTTCAAAGAGATGTAGGATGGGCACTCACAATTGAAATGTATTTTTCCTTGCTTAAGAGTACATTTACAGTGAATTACTAATGAAATAAGAACAACATACAACTAATAATGATTTATGACTGAATAAAAAAAAATTAGTTATACAAAAGTAAGCCTATTTATGTTGACTGTTTGCTTTCTTTGTTTTACTTCCTCAGAACTCTTGGGGACAATTGTTTAGAAGTTATGTAGATGTCTCTCTCTCTCTCTCTCTCTCTCTCTCTCTCTCTCCCCTCTCTCTCCCCTCTCTCTCTCTCCCCCCCCCCCCCCCGTCACTCTCTCTCTCCCTATCTCTTTTTCTCTCCCCCTTCCTGTCTAGGTATAAACTTTTCTTGAATCTATGTTTTATAGCAATTATAACAATGGTGTTTAAGGAAGAAATTTGTAATTGAAACTACGATGTCTGAGCTCTTTCCCCACTCTTTATTAAATATTTATGAAATTTATCTGGTCAATTTAGAAGAAAGCTTAATGGTTATCTTCTACACTCATTGTCCTCCCTAGTTTGCAAGATAAATATCATCATCAACTCTTATTTATGAAACTACTATGTTTTATCTTTTGTTTTCACAGGTATTCCAGAAGATTCCGAGCTCATCACATTTGCTTACGCACTATGACCCCTTCTATTCACCACTGCTGTCCAGACTTGATGCAGTATACCAGCAGCTGGGAACAACTAGTGAGGGTTGCAGAGAGAGACTTGTGTGTGACATGTACTCAAACCCTGCAAAATTCGCTCCATTCAGCAACCTGGTCTCAGCTCAGCTTTCCAGGTGAAGAAACAAATAATGTTATCATAAAACAGCAATTTCACTAGGTACATTCAATGCAAATGAACCTTATTAGCAAATGCACTATGTACCTCCAGCAACTTACAGATCTTAGGTAGATGCAAATACAGATTCAAGGAGGTCATATTTTATTACCCAAATCTTTTACTCTACTTTCTAATCTCTATCCTACTACAAAATCTCAGACCACACTCGGAAAAAGAAGTCTCAAATGTGAAATTTCAACGTATTCGTGAAGTGAGATAGAAAAAAAATCTTGCATTTTAATTTTAAGTGTGTTCTTCCAACTTTCTCAAAAATATTACCCATGTTTTACTCAAAAATAGTTCAACTAACTATTTTAAATCATGAATTAACAAGATAACTCAAGAATGCTACATTTTTTTCAAGGATATCTCATTTATAAAAAATCTTCCAAAGCTATAATTACATAAAATCAAAACTTAACTTAACTGAAGTTAAATTGTAATAATTCCCAATCTTCTTCTTATGTATAGTTTAGGCCATTTCAATTTTTGCAAGAGACTTAATCATCTATTTATAATTCATTATTTGTAATTGATTCTCACATATTTATGATTATTTTTGCTTCTTTTCTTATTTATATATTGATAATAAATAGTGGGTAATGTGGAGATCTCTAGGTTGCAAAACACAAGAGTATAAAAGCAGCCTGGTACTATAATACAACTGGCTCAATGTTATCTGTAAATTATTAGTAAAGAATTTGTTGGGGTTCGGTGAAGGTTGTTCCAAAAAAAAAAAAAAGAAAAAAAAAAAAGAAAGAAATACATACAATTTTAAAGAAAGTGTATTTTTTAATACATGCGGATGTTTCGGCTTACATTGTAAGCCATCTTCAGGGCTATCATGAAGTCAAAAAGGGGCGTGTTGTCGCCTGGAACAAATCTGCATGACTCTGTATAAAATTTTTATACCTCTATATTCCTCCAAATCATCACTTTGGCTTCTGACACAAACATTCTAAGCATTCTTCTAGAAGTGTTTCTTGTCGTTGACTACATTTCCTCTTTCCTTGAGCTTAAAGAGTTCTGCCCAGGTGCTTTTTTGTAAGTTTCTCAACTTACAATAGAGTCTGGCACAGTGGTCTTTTGCTTATATATATTTAAGGAAATACATTAAATTAAGCTGAAGGAGTTGTTAGGCTACTTAAACCACCCAGTTATTTTTTTTTAATTTAAATTTTAAATTAAATTTAAGTTAATCTTATAAAGCTTTTATAATACTTTAAAATTTCAAAGTATTAAGAAAGTAATCAATTAAAATATTAATGATCACTGTTATTAGATAGTGATCATTAATATTTTAATATGTGTATTAACCAATATTGTTATTAGTTTTTAAATAAATGAATTCTTGGAATATCAAATAACTAATCAAAATCCTTAGCAATCAAAAATGTTCATATTATATTTAATTTATACAAATTTTAATAAAAACCTCTCTTAATCATTTCAGGGAGCTCAATGAATTAAGGAAACCAAGTTCAGACAATCCTGAAATCCTCCGATTCTTCAGATACATGAAGGCGGCCAAAGATGGACAAGATGGGGCTCGCTGTGACCTCATACACAACAACTGCATAGCACCAACTACACTCACTGATGCCTCACCAATGGTGACCACTTTTAATGACATCAACAAGCTCGTTCAAGCAAGAGCTCTAAAAGTAGCTTAATTTTCTAATTAGCTTAATTTAATTTCATGATATAATTTATTTAGGTCAAAAGTGGACAAATTGACTAAGGGAGCAATATATTTACAATAAAAGTTAGTTCTCTTTTATTGCTTTTTTAAAACTATAACAGTTTTAAAAACAAAAAATAAAATAAAAATTATATAATTCATTTGAAATGAAAAATTTAATATCAACAGAGGTTAAACAATGTTAATGAAGAAAATTAAAATTTTGCTCATTCATTATTTGTTACAATTAAGAAACATTTAAATTAAAATTATATTAGAACACTTATAAGATTAATAAAATCATTTTCCAAATTTTTCTGGAAAAAAATCGGTTAAATTTAAAAAAAAAAGAAAACAAGTTTGAGTATATCAAAAATTTCCATTTAGGAACTGTGATATTGAGTTTTATTCTAAAGTTTGTATATATCTACTGTCTGTATAGCATTAAGTCCAAAATGGTTAATGATAAAGCAGTCAGAGGATAATTTTAATGTAATGATGTCAAGCTGACATTATTTAGCTACATAACAGAATTTTGTAACAATAGAATACTTTTACAACGCAGACGAGTTCTTATCAAATTTCAATACATCTCAAAATAAACTCATTACAGTAATTTAAATTATTTGATAACATATAAATATATTTAACTGAAAAAAAAAAAAGAAAAAAAGTAGTTCACAATAAATTTATTTCTAAAGATAAATAAAAAATTTGGATATTTTTCTTGTAGGTAGCCAAATAAGGTCTGCTTCTTTTCTAGTTGGCAGTTGAGAACAACTGCTAAGCGTTCTGATGTTATATATATATATATATATATATATATATATATATGAAGAGGAAAAGGTTTTAATTTCGAATTTGGTTTAATAATTTTAATACTGTGGTCGCTGGAGTGCTAACAGACAAACACACACACACACACACACACACACACACACACACACACACACACACACACACACACACACACACANATTCCAATATAATCCGAGAAATGGCTTGAGGCAATTATCAGCAGTAGAATAAATATCCAAAATAATATCCAAATATTTTTTGAAAATTCAAGCAACACATTTCAAAGATGGTAAAAGATCTCCATGACTCCGCTTACATTAGATTTTCATATCTGAATTTGAAGAAACTTTCTTATACAAATTTACAAGCTTTTATAATTATTGTAGAGCAGTCTTTTATAGAATGTTTAATGCTGTTGAATACTTTATATGATCTACTCTAAAAACCTATTTAAACTGTTTTGGACACCATTTATTTGTTTTATATCCAGTATATTTCTATTAAACCCAGTATTTTTTCCAGTTAATTTTGACTTTATTTTGTATTGCTATTATCAAAATCTAAAATAGTAAGCCTTTATTTCCTTCATGAATAAATATATTGCCTTGATGAGTATCAATGCCTCATTATAAATTTTTAAAATATTTTTTCTGGAATTTCACTAGCTAATGATTATTCTTCATTGACAACGTTTTGTCCTCTGATACTTCAGTGTTGAAGTATTCATCTAACTGCCAGAGTCAATATTCTATGCTATAATCTTATTTAGAATATTAATTGGCAATAATAAATTAATTGAAATTTTTCCAAAATTTTTAAATCTGTTTTCCTGAAAATACTTCAAAGACTGTTTGAGGCTTTAACTTGCAGGTACAATACTTTTGTTTTTTCATTCGCTTTTTAATTAACTCTCCTTTTCCTATACTACTAATGTCTTAATATGTTACTCTATTGAAGCAGAAGAAATATTTTGAAAGTGTGAACTAATGTGATTTATCTTATTCAATGTGAAAATGACAATTATTTCAATTCACTATTTATTCTTTATTCATACAATACTTATTTGAATTTTCAATGAAATATATTTTCAAGTAGCTAAATATAGTATTAAAATAAAAGTGAAGAAGAATTAAAAATTCATTTTTCACTTTTTCTTGATCTTGAAATATTTTGCTAGAAATTACATTCTCAAAATATGTGTAGTTAATTAAAATATATGGTTTTCATACTCCAAAACATGTTTCAGAGCATTTATATATATAAGTCCCACAAAAGAATTGTTAAAAGTTTATACAAAATTTTAAATAAATGGAAAATATATATCTAATAATTATAATAAATAATAAAAGGGATACCATGTGTGGTAGATGTAACAACCTTGGAAAAGTAGAAAATTTACTCGTGTAGATTTTACAAATTATTTTGGGAAAATTTGCCATTATTACTCAAAATTAAATTATTTAAAAATTGGGTTACATATACAGTCTAAGATTTCCTAAATATTTTTGCAGCAAACAATAATTTTTCTTTGACTTCCTGTTAAGAAAATCACTACATATATTTAATTAAAGGAATATGCTAAAATAATAACGCATCAAAATAAGTATAAAAAACATAACAAATAAGCATTGAAATTTAAATAATACCAAAATATAAGCTAAGAATATATAAATATTACAATAAAATAAAATTACAATATAATGTATACTTAACTCACTTAAACAAGGAAAAACGAAAACACACATGATCTTACATTTTATTTATTTGTAGAATGTTAAGTATATAATGTTATTTTTTTCCTTTTTTTTATTAGATCTAATGTTCTATAATTTTATATATTTTACTTCCAACTGTATACAAGTTTCATAATTTTATATTTATTGTGTGTATGTATACATTTAATCTGTATGCAGATTAATATTATATACATGAGAATATTTAATTAAGAAAACCAATCTAACCTGTGATTGGTTTTAAGTAAAACCATTTCATCTTGTCTAGTGAAAGTTACAATTTACTTAAAACTTCTACATTCAATTGCAACTATTACTCTTTTAATTATAAATTTTGTTTCAGGACTATTTAAACTTTTAAAAAATATAATCCTTTCACTGGTAATATCATAAATATATAAAACAAGTAAGCATTACCTTAAATTCAAATTGTCATTTTTATGACAAAATGATGTAATTGATAGTCAATATTTAAGATTGTATAATTGTAACTATGTACATAGAGAAAATATCTGTATTAAGTTAAGTTAAGAACAAGTGAATTTTTTTCATAATTTGAAAATATGAATTTTTCATAAATGAAATGAATTTCATTTTAATATTAAAATAGATAATTTAATGACAAAATGAATATTAATATAATATGTTTTACAATAAATAATAATTNTAAATAATAATTTATATTTAAAATTACTTTATTAAAAGTAATTTGCATAGAGACTTTATAAAAATAGAAAAATGAGTGAATGTGTCTTAAAATATTACATTAATGTTTCCTTATTTTCTATCAAGCTTACAATGATATCAAATAAGGAAGCATGAAGAAGGCTGTGCAAGCCAGGGTGAAGGGTCGGGGTCAACACCTACTTGTGTGTTATTATTTATATTGTGAGAATGATTGTAATTTATGTGAAAGAATGTGTCTTTAAATATCATATGAATTGTCATAAAAATTTATCATATTTAGTCAAATAATTTGTAAATGTTTATGTAATTTTAAATAATATAGCCAGACTTGTAAATAATTATGTTGTCCCTATTTTATTTTTACCTAATTAAAATTTTTTTAAAAAAGTAATAAATTATATTTACTTATGTGATTAGGGATGGTTATATAGTACTGTCTCTTTTAGCCATGCATTGTTCATAATGAATAAATGTTTGTTCAGTGCCCATGCAAGCTCTCCACGTAGTTCCATAGATAGGGCAGTGGATTAATAGAAAGGCAGACAGAGGAATAACCAGGAATTATTATGATATTGTAAACTTTTCTCGGGGAGCTGGATATTCTATTTTTATTCCAACTGCTTAAATTATAGAAAACCAAAACTCAGTATATTCTAACTCCCCTCATTTTTTAATTCCAGAAAATAAATATTTATAAATTATATTTCTAAAGAATGCCAGTCTGTTATTGTTGACCATGTTTTTCGTTTCCCACCCTTAACTCAGTGGATAAGATGAATTTTGAAGGGTATCATCTTGTCAAAAAGTTCAATAAGTTTGTAAACCCATTAAAATTGGTTGAAAAAGAAAACCATTTTGAAAAAGAAATTGTTTTACTTCATTCTAAAGATCGTGGGATTACTCTAAACTGACATTAAACTGCTTCTCTGTCTGAACCTGCTATAAAGCAGGTTATAAAACCTCTTTTAATTACAACTGTCCATTCTCATTACGTGATCTGCTTAGGGCAAGACATGAACCTGCAAAACCAGATTCAAATTCACAATTGGATTTTGGGCTTCACCAACAAATTAAACATGATTCTCATTGAATTTGGTAACGGCCCAAGTCCCTAATCTATAAGCTCTGAACAAGTTCTTGAATAACAAGTTCAGGTTGTATTCTTTGAAATTAACTGAATTTTTAAGTTTTGTCTAGATCAATGAACATCTATTTGTTGCAGCAACACCTCTTCATAGTATTTATTGGTTACATTTTTGAGGAACCCAGTCAATTGATAATGAAATGTGTGCTTTGAGGCACTTCCCTGTTGATGGAATCTGGCCTACCAATTCTGTGCCCACTGAAGAGAAAACTTTTTATTGGTAAAATACTTAGATAATCAGATGAAACTCATTTATGTCACAATGAGCCAACTAGCAACTCTTCTCTTTGAGTATACTCCCTCATTCAAGGGAGCTAGCCATTATTAAGGGATTCCAATATAATCCGAGAAATGGCTTGAGGCAATTATCAGCAGTAGAATAAATATCCAAAATAATATCCAAATATTTTTTGAAAATTCAAGCAACACATTTCAAAGATGGTAAAAGATCTCCATGACTCCGCTTACATTAGATTTTCATATCTGAATTTGAAGAAACTTTCTTATACAAATTTACAAGCTTTTATAATTATTGTAGAGCAGTCTTTTATAGAATGTTTAATGCTGTTGAATACTTTATATGATCTACTCTAAAAACCTATTTAAACTGTTTTGGACACCATTTATTTGTTTTATATCCAGTATATTTCTATTAAACCCAGTATTTTTTCCAGTTAATTTTGACTTTATTTTGTATTGCTATTATCAAAATCTAAAATAGTAAGCCTTTATTTCCTTCATGAATAAATATATTGCCTTGATGAGTATCAATGCCTCATTATAAATTTTTAAAATATTTTTTCTGGAATTTCACTAGCTAATGATTATTCTTCATTGACAACGTTTTGTCCTCTGATACTTCAGTGTTGAAGTATTCATCTAACTGCCAGAGTCAATATTCTATGCTATAATCTTATTTAGAATATTAATTGGCAATAATAAATTAATTGAAATTTTTCCAAAATTTTTAAATCTGTTTTCCTGAAAATACTTCAAAGACTGTTTGAGGCTTTAACTTGCAGGTACAATACTTTTGTTTTTTCATTCGCTTTTTAATTAACTCTCCTTTTCCTATACTACTAATGTCTTAATATGTTACTCTATTGAAGCAGAAGAAATATTTTGAAAGTGTGAACTAATGTGATTTATCTTATTCAATGTGAAAATGACAATTATTTCAATTCACTATTTATTCTTTATTCATACAATACTTATTTGAATTTTCAATGAAATATATTTTCAAGTAGCTAAATATAGTATTAAAATAAAAGTGAAGAAGAATTAAAAATTCATTTTTCACTTTTTCTTGATCTTGAAATATTTTGCTAGAAATTACATTCTCAAAATATGTGTAGTTAATTAAAATATATGGTTTTCATACTCCAAAACATGTTTCAGAGCATTTATATGTGATTTGGTGTTCATTGAATTGATCTCTCTTAAGTCTCACTTTAACTGCAGGCATGAGCCTTCTTTGCAGAGCTCAATTTAGGTCCAGTTACATGACTATATTGGAAATAAGTATTTTAATTCAATGTAACAAAAACAGCTTTACAATAATAGTTTTATTGGTAAAGGAATTGTGGGCAATAATAACACAAAGAACAAAGGGAACAGTATAGATAAAGGCACTGGGAAATTCGACAGTGGAAACATCCAAAGATTTAAATCATTTTTATAAAATTGTAACAAATATTTCTAATGCTCCCCCTTAATTATGCATTAATATAAAACAACTTCGTTATTAAACAATTTTAAGTCAGAATTTTTCAAACAATATTTATGTGTTTTAATAGTTCTTTTGTTAAATAAACTATAAGAATTTCTTCTGAAGGCTGGTACTTACAGATTATTTCTTTCTTCTCTACAGCTTCTCTCAAAATATTGTATCAAATACTTTTAGTATTTAGTCTTGATGAATGGGGTTAAGTAACAATTTTTGAACCTCTTGCCTTTCATTCATTATAAATCACAACTGATTCCTTTGAATTGTCTAAAATATCTAATAATTTTTAAGATAGATAGCTTTTGTGCTTTTACTTAGAGACTTATATCTATATATATTCTGCTTCAACACTCCTGTTTCCCTGTGCACAAATGGGTACTTGTATAGGACTTTTGGCCATTTGGATCTTCAACAAAATCTTCCTCAGCATATTCATTCAAATACAAAATACAAGTCTTTGGTCTCTTTTAGATATCTAATATCCTGTTTTGCTGCATTATATTGTGGTTTCAATAATTCTTGTCATTTTTACTCAGATTACCTACAGCATGACAAATGTCAAGACGAGTTAAAACGGCTAGATGCATTAAAGAATATATCAGATTTTGGTAGGGTTTCTCGTACTTTCAATCCACATCTTCAAATTTCTGATGAGGATGATGTCAAAACAGCCTTCCAATCCAACATGTTAAATTTTTTGCTCCCTTTTTCTATAAATTCTTCTTGAACAAGATAAATCTCTTGTTTTCCTTTTCTTTTTAATTCGTACATAGATCTCCTAGATCTTTCACTTTATTCTCATTGTTTAATCAACTTTTAATTATTGCATTTCCTTTTCATCAGAAATTAATATTAAGAAATCATCTACATAAATTCAAACTATAATGATTTTATTGACGGTTATATTTTTAAATAAGAAATACAAGTATTCTTTTTAATGCATAAATACTTTACCTTCCAAATTTGCTTTCAAAAAGGATTTTGATTCATATAAGTGAATTTATATATCCATATAAATGAATTTTCAAACCTCTTTCCACTGCTAAGGCAAATAAAATTCTCAAATGTCTGAGAACAGAGAAGAAGCTCTCTTTATAATCTACTTCATATCTCTGTGTATTGCCCTCAGCTACAAGTTGAGCCTTGGTTTCTTTCATTTGGTCCTGCTATCTTAGTAAATCCATTTTCGTTCTACTAACTACTACTTTTTTTTTTTTTCATCCAAACTTCATGTCTTATTTTCTATGAATACATGATAATCACATTTCATAGCATAAATCCATTTTTATCTATTTGGCCTCTACAAGACTTCATGAACTGTATTTGGGAGATTTATACGGATTATAAATGAATTTGTAATGATTTGTTGCTCTTCTCTCCCTTGTTGGATATCTTTTCATTTTCTTCAATACCTTCTGTATCATTATGTTCAATTGTTACATAAAATCCTAAAATTCTTCACTTAAACTTTCTTTATGACCACTTCTTGTGGAAGTTTCTTCTGAATTTCCATTCCCAACACTTGTAGGTTTAAATATTATAGGAATTTCAGTGTTTTTATAGACTTTTGTTGTAGTATTCTTAACTTAATTTGTTGTACTATTTTTCTCTTAAAAAAAATTATCTTATCGCAGCAATAGTAATGAGTGTAGGATTCTTTGGGTCAATTAATTTGCGGCCTCTCTGGTTTTCAGAATGTCCTGTAAAAATATATTCTTCGCTCATGTGGTCAAGTTTTCTTTCTTCTGTTAGAAAGTTTTCAAATGCTCTGCAACCAACAATTTTATAGTGAGCCAAATTTATTAGTTAGTTGGTGTTCTATTTTTAAAAAATAATTTGCAGTAATCACTGCTTCACCTAATACCTTTTACACAATCCAACTTCATGTAATTCATCTTGTTTTCCCTAACTGTGTTCTATCTAATCTGATACGAAAATAATGGTTTTCTGATGAATCATATTACCATCAGATAATACTTTATTAAGTTCATCATTTATATTCCTTACCATCGTCCATTTTGAGTATATTAATTGTTTTGAATTCTTGATTAATTGAACTTGAATTCTTTAAATATTTTTGTAACATAAACTGGCTGCATCAAGAGCAATAATCATTGGTTCATAGTTCAATTAATCCATTTCAAATTGTTACTCCAATAAATTCATCATTTAAAGGAGGTCCTATATCTTTAAGTTTCAGTGATAAATACGTTACTTCATTAAAATAAGTCTCCGTGTAGTTGAACTGAGAGAGATTCAGTTTGAAGAGATTTCTCATAAAGACAATCTTCTAGAAAAGCCTTCATTTTCATAAGTATTATTAATTTTTCATAGTTGCCTTCAACCCTTTAATATCTGAATACAAATGCTCTTCCTACATTAGGTTTATTGCTAAGCATCCTTTTCACATCTGATTTGTCACTGATAAAATACTACCAAAGCCCTTCATCGATTAAGAAATTTTCAATTCCAAACTTTCATGTAGAATAATTGATATATAATATTAATGAATAAATTCATCCAGTTTTCTGAAGTTGAAGTTGATCCAAATGCAACCATAGCTCTTCCTTTGTGTGAGTATATATATATATATATATATATATATATATATATAGGCAACCTGTAGATAGCCCCTCCCTCCAATGACCCTTAGTGGTTGCAAGGGAGGCTAACACAGAAAAAGAAAAAAAAAAAAAAATATAGGAAGACCAACATTTATATTCGAAATATCTCTCGCTGTTATTCGTGTTATGAAAACATTATAATAGGTTTAAAGTGTTATTTTCTTGCAAAAAGCGTTTATTGTGGAAAATATTTACGAATATAACCGCGATGGCTGAGCGTTCAATCCTGACCGTTTCCGGACGGCCTAGAGCCAACCTCAGAGGTCCTATTTTTCCAGAGGTGATATTCATGGAGAGCTATAATAATTCCTTCCCTAATGAACCATGAGAAACCTGCTTAATTTTTGGAGCTCCCGGCTCTGGGCGAGAACAGCTCCATTACCTTACAAGAAGTCTGCTGAAGCTTTTAGCGCGGGCAATTTGTGACATTTCTCTAAATATATTAAATTGCATGTTCTGAAGTTTGCTTATATCAACCTAAATGTCGCCCCTTAATATAAGTATTTTTATTTTTGTTCATCGGGTAGTCATTTAAGTTAATTACTGTAAGCTGTCAAGTCTACTTCATAGCAAACTCAAGAGAACCTTTAAAAAAAAAAAATCGTCATGCAGGAGCTGTGTAGTCTAGGGAGATTTCGCGTAGTACATATATATATATGTATCATCTCATATATGATAGTAAGTGACTGTTGCTTAGGGAAGGAAATGAACCATATGAACCGGTTGGCTTTAGAAACTTCGGAATGGCGGTTACTATTTGAAGCAGAAATTTCTCCAGAAAGAGTAATATTTCCTCGTAGTATTTTTTTAAAATGCGTTTGTAAGTGAAAGTAATGGGAGAAAGTCTCTCGTCTTTCTTTCTTAAACAATCGGCAGCCCACCGACCTGTTAAGTCCCTCCAGGCTCGATCGGCCTTCTTTCTAATGGCAAAGATAAAAAAACAACAAACAGAAAAAACGATATTGTTTTGCTGGTTTTTTGGGTGTTTTTTTTTTTTTTTTGATACCGAGAAAGTAGCATTATTTTTCGTGGGGGAACTTGAAACCTCGGCAATGGAGAGAACATATATCACATTTCGTGAGCTTCTCTCTTTCTGTGAGCGTGCGTCTGATTCTCTATTGCAATACTGCTGCACTATATATGAAATAGAGCCTCTCTCTAATAATATCTTGGTTATAATTAGCTTACAAGTAGCTAAACAGCAGGTTAACTTTAACAGTGACAACAAACTAACTCTTTACAAGACACTGCTGAGACCTATTTGGACTTATGGAGTCGAACTGTGGGAACTGCTAAACCATCCAACATCCAAAGAATACAGTCCTTCCAAATCAAAATCCTAAGAATCATAGTTGATGCACCCTATTACGTTGCCAACTCCTTGCTCCACAATGACCTTGAAATCCCTTTTGTAAAAGACGTTATCACAACCCTTTTTAATAAATTCCACTCTGACCTTTCCCTGCATCCCAATCCTTTACCCAAACTCTATCTAGTATTACCCATCTTAATAACCCACCACGCTGCCTGAATAGGAAATGGCTAAGTGACCTCCTCATTGCCATCTCTTCCTAATAACAATTAAAAAACAACAAATAATTATAAATAATGATTTAGGAGTGCTGCCATTGGGCAGCTTCTCCACCAAGCGAAATAAACGCTAATAAAAAAAAAAANATAAAAATATATAATTTAAATTTAACCCTAATGTGCTCTGGAGAGAGCAGAAACATACATACTGATTGGTGTTTTGACTAATCCTGACCATTTACTTTGTTCTACTGTTAATTAATTTTTTATTAGGTATAAGGATGACAATCCCCCCTTCTATGCAGATAAAATATCTCCAGATCCCAATATTTAATAACAAATTTAAACAAAAATACTTTAATTATCAGAACTCAAATAATAATAATATGAAAGCACATATTTCCTGGACCTTGACTGGTATCTTTGTACCCAAGGCGATTATAAATTCTTGAAGAGTATATTTAATTGTTGCTAATCAGTAATGTACAATACAGAAACATATACATTCACATTTTTAAACCTTCCTTTTAATTACTTGCGTACGGGAGAAAGAGCCCACTTTTTGGTTGCCCTCCAGTTCTTAGCATCCATCGCTCTGAACAAGGTTTTTTTATTTCTGGATAAAATCTTACCTGGATAACCTCGGTGCCTCCTTAGAATAACCTCTTATAATAATAAACTTAATATAAAATAAAACTCTTAATATAACCCTTGATATAACACTCTTGATATAAAGTAATACCCTTTATATAACTCATTGATGTAAAATAAATAACACCCTTGGTATAATCCCTTAATATAAAATTTGAAAGAAATGTTTTCAAATAACTTTGCTATAACTTAAATGCCTGTAACTAATTCTGCTGAGAAAACCAGCTAAAATTGTAGTTCATTTTTATTCTTTTTACCCTGTTTTTCTTTACCTCTTCATTTTTACATATACAATTTGTAACCACCTATTGACAGACCAGTAGATTAGATTAGAGAGGTCCATATTTTATCAAATACATTATTAATATTTGAAGGTATTACAATAATTAAATTATATAAAGGTTATATATTTATATATTAACCTAATTATTTAAAGCAAGGTTTATTTGTTAATAAATCCTCTGCAGTTGATAGCTATCAAATATATATCTTTAGTCAAAAACGACTTTCGCCAAGTAGTATTTAGTATCGATTATGAATTATTAACTTAACCTTCTTGAGGAGACAGTTTAAGACGTTATGTGACATAAGTTTTAGCTTTCTGCCGAAAATATTTAACACAAGCTAAGCATGTAAGTCAGTTTTTAAATTAATTTCATACAGAGATAGGTTTATATTCTATGGCTCAAATATATCTAGTTCTTAATTAATTCTTAATATGTTATACCTCAAATATAGCTATATACAGTTTCTTCACATTTTATTTTCAATCGAAAATTTCTTTATCCTACCCTTCGTTAAATAATTACACTGGTTGAGTTAGATTTTTAGCGTTTTTCTATAGAATTAGACATGCTGATTTCAAAACTGCTTTTAGTTTTCTTCTATCACCTCACCTTCGGTTTCTATGTGGGTCTATGCTGGTCTAGACCTGTCTGTTTAGTAACGTCTGTTATACTGTGGTGAAAAGTTGTGTGTCGGTAAGCAGTATTTATTATTTCGTTACGGAAGTGTACAGAACTACACTGTTAGAACTGAAACGTTTCCTTATGGCTACCTCTGCTCCTACACTTCGAAAGTGCGAAAAGCCCCGATTCGTTTTGTTATATATGTGGCAGTTTTACCATTCCCAGTCAAAGGACAAACATCAGTACCTTTGTCAGACAAGCATTTTTAGCCTATTTTAAAGTGAAACCTGGTGATCAAGATAAAGCATGGGCACCTCATAAAGTGTGTAAACAGTGTGTTGAGGGTTTGCGGATGTGGACCAAGGGAACACGTGCTAAGCTTCCAAAGATCATTCAAGTGATTGTTACTTTTGTAAAGTGAAAACATCGAGATATAACAAGAAAAAAAATGTAAAATAGAGTATTCTAGTTTACCGCCAGTTATAAGCCCAGTACCGCATTCAGCGAAGTCCCCGTGCTAGTTTTCAATGAATTTCCCTCTTTGGAAGAAAGGTAATACGGATATGGTGCAGATGAAAGCGACTCCAACGATGAGGGTCATGCAAGCAAGGTATCAAGGTAGATGGGACCTACATATGATGGCTGACTATTGTTGGAGCATCAAGCGCGATTGTACACAAACTAAACACTCCAGAAAAAGCTTCAAACACAAATTTTTATCTTGTTTTTTATGTACTGTTCATTAATTAAACAATTTTATATGTATGAACTCGATTTAACTTACATTAAATGTTTTGTAAACTGTATATTTGGTACGTTTTTACTTTATGTTCTTTTAAATCCATGATTTTATGATTCCTGAGAATATCCTGTAGTTTAAAAAGTTAGCGTGATAGACTATATCTGAGGTTATTCTCGGAATCAGACGCTAAGAATTAGTGAAAAAACAGTGTCAGATCTAACTCAACAAAAAATGTCTTCTCCAGTATTATCCAACTATATGACCCTGAAAATATTTCAGTGATATAAGTATCTCCGTCCCAATAAGCATGTCCCAAAGTAGTGTAATGGAGGTTAGAAAAAGAAGTATTTTCTTAAAGATTAATAATACAAATCGCACATTTATTTCATTTTATGTTTAGAATTCATCTGCAGTATTCTAAATACGAGTAAGCCTCCGTATACTCATTCTTAGAATAAAAGTTCCAAATAAAAACAGGTGCGACTAAAACTTACTTGAAAAGATTAGTTATTCTTTATTCTATCCACAAAATTTTAATTGTATAATAAACAATTCAGGAATATTAGTTATTCTTTATTCTATCCACAAATTTTTAATAGTATAATAAACAATTCAGGAATTATATTAGACTTGAATACTTGAATTCATAAAGAAAATTTATTAATTTAAAAGAATTAGTACAAAACAGAATAATTAGCTCTTGATTATCCACATTATATTAATCTCTAATCTTGATTAAGTTCTTTTGATAATGCATCTCTCATCTTAACTTCGAAAGTTTAAGTTAGTTATTAAAAAAATGCCGAACATATCACATTTATATGTATATCTTCTTAAATCTCAAAAGAATATTTTTCCTCGTTTTTATTTCTTTGTACACTTTATTTTGGGAGATAACATATCATCTAAGGTAGGTAAAATTTCTTCTTCAATTTTACAATGTCCCACCATTACTTTTCTTGTGTGTTAAACAAAATTTCTAGATACCATGGATTTAGTTTTAGGTAGCATCATTTTAGTGCCAGGGATTTTTCTTGTTTTGTTGAACTGCGTTTTATTTATCATATATTTTAATATATTTGTAAAATACTCTCATATATTTGCCGAGGGCTATTCGAGGCATAAATTAGACCGTTTTCATAAAATTCATCAAGTCTTAATATTTTGTTCCCATAAAAAGTAATACTGTGGAGAAGTTAGTGAGGGTTTCGGCCAGGATCAGAAAAAATAAAATACTCCAAAATTTTTGATAATTATTTTATTATTGCCGACGTTTCGACTTAACTCGTTAGTCATCATCTGGCCGATGGTGAAGTCTGAAGATGTCTCCGAGTAAGGTTTATGGTCACATCTCAGAGTCGAGAGCTTAACTGAGCCGAACAAGTTTAATAGCAACGTCGGCAAAAACAAAATAATTACCCAACAATTTTGGAGTATTTTAAAAATAATACTATTCACAAGTACTAATTAATGCTATTTGTACTTTATAATGTTTGTAATTTGTAACAATAAGTAAACATTAATTCAAAGAGTTCACATTTTGTTGTGGTTAATACATCTTGGAGATATTTAGTTGTGAAAATAATTATTGTTGTTTTTAAGAAGTTATTATTCATGACTATAGTAACCCACGAATAACAAATTAATGCATTTAGTCCATAAGTTTTAATCTCCCAAAAAAATGTTTTGTTTTTGTTTCAGATAAATTTCAGCTCCTAAAAGAAATGGCGTCATTGAACTTTCTTGAAAATTACCAAACTGACTTTATATTGAAATTATTTTATTGTCTATTATTCTTCATGAATATAAAAGCATTTTCAACAATTAACTCAAAAAATATTCAGTTAAATGAATTATTATATAATGGCATTCACCCTATTGATTCAATTCCCACACAGAATATATTTTTTAGTCTTAAACTGAAGACATGTTTTTTATTCTTTAATGGAAATGTATTAGAGCGATTCGGAAGACAACACTCTTTTGTACTTCACTCTAAATCATTTTACAAAAATAAATATTCTTTGCATAAAATTAACTCTTATAAAAAGTTTAAAGAATTATCGATATTTCTTTTAAAAACATGCTTTAACACATCAAATAGCCCACATTCTGAAGACATTCATGGATATTACTTCTCAGACAAATATTACCTATTAATGGGGAAGGATCTGTCGCCCAAGACTGCAGATATTAAGTTAAGAATAGTATATATTTCAAGAAGAAATGATGTAATGATGAGTTATAAGGGTGACCTAGTGACGTCAGAAACGACAGATAATGCTGTACACAGACGATGGAAGCGATGCTGTGGTCCCCTCATCCCTTGGCAAGTTCTACCTAACGGCAAGAAGATAGTACAGGAGAAAGAAGTCCAGGGGTCCAAGTATAAACTAAATGATGATGATGATACAAAATATATCTTTCCTTTGAAAAGTATGCATCAAAACGACTTTTAAACTTGCACTTTATAAATATGGGCTCTTCATTTGTGTCTCCTAGGTCTGTGTGAATTGATATATTTATCATTTATCTAGATTCAAGATCTATTCAAGAAATTTCCCTTCTGCCTCTTATTATAAAACATTATTAAACTTATTTTAACTTAATAAAATTAATTTATTATTTATNAATCATAGTTGATGCACCCTATTACGTTGCCAACTCCTTGCTCCACAATGACCTTGAAATCCCTTTTGTAAAAGACGTTATCACAACCCTTTTTAATAAATTCCACTCTGACCTTTCCCTGCATCCCAATCCTTTTCCCAAACTCTAGTACAGTTGGATAATATAAGACATATTTTGGACATATTGGATAATATAAGACATATCAAATCTCATTGTCAAGATGATGATATTCATTTTTCTCCAGAAGTTACAGAAAATTATCACTTCCCGATTTCCCGGCCCAGTTCTTCCATGTGAAATGTATAATTAATGGCAGAAAATCCCACTTTCTAGACACACGGAATTAGGGAAGGCATGCATGTCCACATTTTAATTGCCAAAAAAAGGGGGTATTAAGATTTTGCTACTGATACTGACCGTTCGTCATGCAAGTAGAGATCTTTGAACCCGGATCCACCTCTCATAAGGACGAACTGTTTCTACATAGAAGTTAAAAATATGGTCTATTCTTAACTTCTATTCTAGTATTTGTTGAACTTTACTGAATATTTTATACGCCATGTTTTGTTACTAACTAGAATTTTTTAATTTATATATATTTATATAAATTCATATA